>JAGDQP010032747.1:0-21091 GCA_022664845.1 Lepisma saccharinum | reverse complement strand
AAATGTCTAATCTTACGTGACTTTAGGAATTTCCAAATTGATACTACTTCCCTGCGGAATTCTCTGATTTGCCTCATATTCTTTACTGAACATATTAGTATACAAATGTCTAATCTTACGTGACTTTAGGAATTTCCAAATTAACGGAAGAAAGTTGTGACAAACTTTTAATTGTTGTATTATTTTAAGAACGTGTGCTAGATTAGTAGTTGGATATTCAGATTCTACATCCAAGAATGCAGCATACACTGACTTGTTTCTTAGAAAGGCGATTTGCACAGCTAAAGACACCGTCCTTATCCCGTTCTGTACTAAGTGATTTTTTCTAAAAACCTATAGTGTTTTTCGGAAGGTAATGGGATGTTAAAATATGCCACTCCAATCTTCTGAGTACAATTAATTCTAATAATTTGGCTAAACACGAAAGTAGTGTGATTGGTCTGTAAGGTGTTACTAACAGTGGGTCTTTTCCTTGATTTAATAAGGGTATAATAATATGTTTAAACCAATTTTCCGAAAATTAACTTCTTGTAACATTCTATTAAAAATATTGGTTAGAGCTGTTATATCAATTGGAAGGAGATGAAGATATGAAGTCGATCCCGGCTAACGATTTTTTTTATTTTGCTATGAGGAAGCCAATTTCGTACTCCAAAATGGGAGTTTTAAACGCCTGAGCTTGTTTCGAATTAGAATAAAAGACATAAATTCCTCTGATGGAGGAGTTGTTAGTTGCAAATTAAGTCTCAATATACTATTTACAAAATGTTGTTGCCAGGTTTCGTCTATTGCTTGAATCTGTCCAGAATTAGGGTTTACTAAGTTACAGACGATCGGCCACATCCGTGAAATTTTGGTATTAGGTGAAATGGTTGCACTAAAAGCATGCCATGCATTCTTTTAGCATTAATAAATATACGTTCGGACATTGCCACTCCGCGTTTAAGTTTGTACCAATTTTCTTGAGTAGGTTGTCTGATGTAGGTCTTTTGCGCTAACTTGCGATTATTTACGGTATCATTACATTCCCTGTTCCACCAACGTAGTATGACTGATTTACATTTTACAGTGGTCTTTGTAGATGGGCATGTTAGAGTAAGTGAGGAGTCTAAAATTTGAATAAAATCGTCATCGTTAATTTCCTTAACATTATATTGTGAAAATAGGAAAGTAGATACTATACAATAGTCCACCCAGTTACATTTGTTTTCATTACATTTGCGAATAGGTAGAATCTGAACAGTATTTGAACCATAGAAAGAATAATGCATGGCGCGTGATCGCTTAAATAAAGATCGTCAGAAGCTATCCAGAAAATTTTATGTGCGTGAGAAGAAGAAACCAGAGTTCAATTAATTACACTTGGAGAATTACCGTTTTGAGGAAAATGCGTGTTTTGTCCACTATTAATAACAGAGATTATTAGCATTGAACCATTATTCTACAGTCTTTCTTAAATTGTCTTATTAAAAGTCACCCAAGAGTATTAAATGACTGTTCAGGTACCCTGTAAAAATAACAGGATCTGTAAATTGGGAGCTTAGTTCAAAAGGTTCACGAATGTTAATATGGTGTGAATTGTTGTTTGACGGTATATAAAAACTAACAATGGTGAATAAATTATTGATAAATTTAGTCGGAAATGCTAAAACTTCTACTCTGCGAACAGTAAACAAATCAATGGAACGGTTAATTGGGACTTCTTTGAAAATGACAGTTTCGTGAAAATATACTGCAAGCCCTACTGAATCATGTGCGAAAGGAGATAAATTTTATAATTGTAACCACGTATTCTCAATACGTCCAAATTAGTAGTGTGAATTTCCGACAAACAAGGAACATCTAAAATTAAGTAGCGAAGATGAGATTGTTGGGTATAAAATACTGTGTGTTCCACTCTATAATTTTGCCCATAGCTCGTTAAAATATTCAAGAAAGCTCAACTAATATATCCTTTGGAGTGTGTGTGTTTTTTATGTGAGATAATTCCTGTACAACATATTGACTTATGTTAATCAGTTGGGTGACATGATTTAAAGCAGAGTTTAGTTTATTTATATTCGCGTGAAAGCTACTTTTTATCAAACGTCTCCAACAAGATGTAATAATTCTGCTATTAGATCTTTTTGATTTGTTGCACTTTATAATAACTTATTGATTAATATAGGCATATTTTCTGGAAGATCTATATTCGTTAGGTGTTAGTTTTGACTTGTTGTCATTCCGTTACCTGATTCCTCAGTACGGTGTTGAATTGTAATTACGGGGTTATCTGTATTAAATTTTGGACTTTGAATAGATGTAGATGGGGTCAAAGAAAACGGTTTTTGTACATTATTATTGTTAATTTGTTGTATTGATAAGGATCAAATGTCTGGAGGAAATTTGCCTATCTACCGTTTAAAAGTGGGGTCCGAAATTGATGGAACATGGTTTTTAGCAACCCTTGTACCCGGAGTTTCTCCGATCCGCTTCTACAGATGGTAAACGAGAGTTAGGTGGTGTACCATTATTATAAGTCATTGTATTTGTTGAGGCCAAACTGGGAAAGTTAGATCTATATAAGTTGCTGTTAGCCCGTGTTGGGAACCTACTTGACTATAAATTATTAACGTTCCTTTTAGAGAAGAAAATACGTTGGAGGTTAGGGTTCTCATTTAACACCTTACTGTATGCTTATCGAATTGAAAGGCCATATACTGCTCGTTCACGAGCTACTTCACGCATCACCTCTCGGTACGGGCATAATTGATCAAACGCAGTATGAGGGGTCAAACAAAACACGCATTTTGGAGTCTCGGTACATTCACCTTCATGTACAGTGAGGTTATATTTCTCATAGATCTGCTTAGATTTAGAAACGAAGGTAGGATGATTGTGACGCTACACTTACGACATTGAACAATTGAGTTAATCTTAGAACGTACATCTAACCTGACGTAGTGTACGAGAATATAGTCGGGGAGGAAATGAAGTTGAAATACCAGATGTACCAGCTTGGTCTGTACCCGTTTGAATGTTTTATCAGCTTGTTATACTGCTTTTGTCATCTTATATAAACGCATTACTTTGTGGGCCGGATCAATATCCATAGCGATTGCAGCTTCTGACGTATCCATATCTACCGCGTAAACAACAGCATGTTTGAAAACTAGAGACGTACCTCTATTTGCAAAGTGTCACGTAAATCTTATTTTGCAAGAATGTATTTGATAATAGGACCGAGTCGAATAAGATAGGTATTGAATTTTTACCTATCATTTGAAGATATTTTATTCTAACATTTAGTTTGCGCATAAAGTTACTAAAGCACATAAGACCCTCTTCTTGTATCGTTTGAAGTTTAAGTAAAGCTACCACCGCACATTCACTCTGATAATCGCGAAGAAAAATCGTGATTTCGGGTAAAGGAGACAAAATCTCGTCAATGCATGATTCACTTTTATGCATCCGTTGATCAAAGTCGTCAGTAATTGGTGGAACCGGGGGGAAATAATCTTCGCTTGTCCTTAGACGTTTACAAGTCATGTTTTCATTTAGTGAGCTGGATTCATTATATAAAGGATTAACAATTGTATTTTCATTAAAATTAGAATATGGCGTATTTTTGCCATCATTATGTGTCAACGCTTTATCGTCAGACTGAATAACTTTTTCAGATCAGTCAAATGATATCTGAGCCTCACTACCACTGGCATAGTTGTTAGTATTGCCACGTGGTACTTCTGACAAAGGATTAGATGTGATAGTAGAGGTTTTGATAGTTGATAAACATTTCGAAAGTGGAGGCTTATGTTTAGAAGACTGATCCTGGAGATCATCTATCTGCATGTGATCAGATATTTGAGTATCAATGTTAGGAGCAGATGATTTGCTAAGGCTTTTAATTGCCTTTAGATTTATGGTAACCAAGTTTGTTAGGAAGGGTACTCATTGTTTGTGAGAAGTTAAGCAACTTATTTTCTTTGATTAACACCTACACCCGACCATAGAAATTTAAATATCACTACAGATAGTGATTTGTAGAAAAGTCGGTACCTAATGGCACCGTACAAGATGGGAGCTTTATACATATAAAAACGAATTTCTACACCACACTAAGATGAAACCACAAAGTAACTAAATGAAGCATTACGTAATTTCTAAGAACGAAATTTGTAGCAGACTCTTCGAGCGTCCAAAATTAGTATTTTTTTCGCGCACTTCTTACAGGCAAACTACATCTTTCAACAAGCTCAAATATGTATGCCATCTTTTTAAATTTGACAAAATAAACTTCCTACATCTTGACAAGAATGTAGACTATATATTTACATTGTTAATGAATTAAATTAAATACATATTGAATTCCCAATGAATTCCCAAACAAAAATTAAAATATCTTGTATTACCAGGATATAATACACCTATAACAAACTTGAAGAGAAAAATTAAAATTGCTAAAAATCAAGAAGCTAAGATATTGGTGAAAATTGGGTAGTTTCGGAAACTTGTGTTTTACTAGGTTATAATCAGTTAAAATAGTTTTATTTTAGACACATTTTAAAGTCGAAATTCAGGTTAAATTGTATCCAAAATTCAATGTAATAGGCAAGTAATATTTTGTCCTGATGATTCAGTAGTCTATTATATGCAGAAATCTGTAGTATGTAAAGTATTGTAAAGTTGCGTAGTTGTAACGTTATTAGGATAATTGGTTGCTTATGTAAAGTACATAACGCAAAATTATGGTTAAACGCAATTGCATGCTAATGTATTAAAATATATAATATAGAAGTTAGAATTAAATTCGTTAAAATATTATAGAAATAATCATATCAAGGGTCTAAATTGTAGAATGAAATTTAATTTTAAAAGTCGAATAAGATTTGTCACGAAATTGAAGTTACCTAAATAGATATATCAAAGATGACACAAGAATAATGTGATTTTATTTCTCTCTCTATAATTTGAATGATGGAAGGGGAATAAACGTTTTCATTAAGATTACTAATAATTAATCAATTAAAAGTCTTCACGCCATTTATATGAAAATAGCGTTTATAAAGTACTATAGCGTTAAAGTTGAAAGACTGAAACATGACTCACAATTATAGGGGCAACTACCCAAACGAGATAAGTGCAACGAATCTATTCTACGAGTATTACGTAGTCATAGGTTTGATCCATTTATAAAAGTACTATGTTACTCTGACGTAGGTTTCCAAAGAATTTATTTTCGTCATTGGGGACATGCCGTGTTCCTATCATAAAGCTTCGGTTAATTCGCTTTGAGCTGAATAGCATTTAGTTTGACGTCACAGATTTCACTACATAGCACAATAGTAATTAATGTTCTTCTCTTCTGAACCTTATTCAAACATGGCAACTGAGTTTATTTCCATTTTCTAACACAATCTACATTAATAATTTTTAAATAATAAATGTTTTAATATTTTAAGTATTTTGAATAATTTGAATATTTTAACTAACTTTAAATACTTCTATTGCTTAGGAGGTTCACAAGATATACAGACGACTTTACCAACAGTTGATTAGACCCAGTGAGACAGAAATCAAGTTAGGCACATCTGTTGGTCCTCAAATACGAAATCTTATGGAAGGCTTTTGGAGGGAGTAGAAAAAGAAGCATTGGGTCTCGTTTCGGGCAGCGTAGCAAAACTTACTTGGAAACAACAAAGCTCCAAATGCAAATAAATTAGTGGATAACAAGTTGGAAGTATTTCAACGAATGGGGTTTAACATATCTCTAAAGATTCATTTCCTGCATTCGCACTTTGACACTTTCCCGACAAAGCTGGGTGCAATATGTGACGAACATGGTGGAATATTCCACCGGCATATTTCAGCTCTTGAGAACCGTTACCAAGGTAAATGGCGTCCATCGATGCTGGCTGATTTCGGCTGGTCAGTGATAAGAGACACTATATCGGCAAAGTATACGAGACAGGCCAAGAGATACTGACACTTAAGTGAACTTGGTCAAATCGTATAGGCCGATTTGTCTATTGAATGTAATGGGTAAGTTATTCGAGAAGGCAATAATATCAATGATTCAAAGAAGAAGAGAAGGAAGGACGAGCAGAAACCAATTTGGATTTAGAAAATGCAAGAGCACAGAGCAAGCACTAAATAATCTCATTGAAACTGTAGAAAGAACAGAGGTGAAGAATAAATATGTAATAGCGACTTTTGTTGCTTTAGACGATGCGTTCGACAATGTGTGGTGGCAGGATTTAACAAAACTCGTTATACCGAAATATCTATGGAATATTGAGACGAGACGATGGACGAGACAAAGTGTACTTCCAATCCTAACTCTTCGAGTGTCCACATATGAATATTATGGCTAGAAAGCACTTGTCTCATTGTATCGAAATTACAATGTAAGGTATCACTGGTTCCATAGTACTTAACATTTTCTTCTGTTATTTTCCATAGTGTTAACCAAACTGTGTTTTAAACTCCATTTGTAATTCATTAATATATTTTTTCATTTATACTGCTTTTTAATAACTGAGATCTATTCGCTTTCAAATACAACGTCTTTAACGCCTTACACAGACGTATCACTCTGAATAATTACGAAACATAATATTATATTGTATATTGTAACTAATATACGATTCTACACGAGCGCGTGTGAGCACTACCTTAAATGTTCAATTATACGAAGTAATCTGTATATATTGTCCAATCTACCAAAAGGAAAAAAATACGCACGGGTACGTAAATATGTTTCTCGTTTCCTAAAATGTATCCTAAAATTCACAATTGATTCACTTGAAAATTGAACGTAGATCATATACTTTTTTTATTATTATAGTATTAAGGAAAGCAAAAACTTTTTTTTTTTTTAAATTAAATAAAACTTCAAGGCGGGTTTTACTGAAAGCGATAACAAATAATTTAACGTGAGCACATCGTAAGTAAATATCAAGCGCCAAAAGGTATTGATCCAACCCACAAAATTACAGTTTTGCAGCCAGCTTCTGGGGTTTGATTGAAGATTAAGTTTGGTTAGATATTCTTCGGATTTCAAGGCGGTTTCAAGACGAGAATACATCAAATTCCAAAATACGGAATGTTCTTCCATTCTTCTTCCAAACAGGTTTTATGAGTTGTTTGTTACAAATATGTCTTCATATTTCTTTCCGGACATCCATATAAGTACTAAAGACCCGTAGGCCGGAGACAGCCCACCTTCCACCCCTGTCTCTTGGAGCTTAAGCTCGTGCATTGGTACAAAATGTAAGCAACAAGGCCTCTTATTCTGTTCTTACCAATTGCACGGGACAGTCTGTTTCCATTCCTAGGCCATGAGTCTTCATGGATTCAGATTACAATATTTCCCTATTAAAGGGAGGTCGGGAACTCTTTCCCATGTAAGTCCAGCACCTAAAGTTTATTCTGGACTATATTACCTATTGTATTCTTTTTCTAACACCTTATTTATTTCATTTGTTCAATACATATTAAAATAATACATAATAAAACACACGAATATATTATATCAATTAAATATTGCAATTAAAAGAAATTTTAATTGCTTTCACAATCACTAAAATAATTTCACATTATCATTCAATTTCCTTAAACAACTAACGCTTATAAGAATTAAGTAATTTTAGTGTTTATAATAATCATATAACAATATAAAATACTAATGCAAAGAGTATGATAGACTAATTATAACGTTAATTATATATTAAAAATAATAAAATATGAATATATAAATAAAGAAATACTATTAATAATGATAATCGGAAGATACTAAAATATTCCCGTTACCCTTTATACTACAAGAAACACAAAACAAGTCTATCACAATACTGAACAGCCCAAGACTGATACATATACCACATGGCAAAATTATATGATAGCAAAACACACTATAGTAATAATTATAAACAATAATATACATTAAATGCAATATAAGATATGAATACCGGATCTTGCCACCCAATTACTAAGATGACCACTTTTCGGTATTCTTACATGAAATTGAAAATTTACTCAAATTCCAATATTCTTTAATAATCCGGATTTCTCACTATTTCATTCATCTATTCCAATTAATTTCCTCCCTTCTTCCGCAGCAACTTTGAGGATTTAAATAGCACATGTACGGCTGTTCCTATCACAATCACACTCAGATCCATCACGCTATCCAATTTGACAAAGTTTTTCATTAAATGATCCATATTCCGTAATAAACTGGAGTAGTCCTTTGTTCAGGTCCGTATGTAACATTTGAACTCTTTTCTCAATATTTGGAAAGATCCTTCACACACGCACTCCTCTTAACCAATTTCCCATTCCATTTGCCATCTGTCCATCAGTCATTTAAGCGGCATCCTCTTTAGATTCTATCATTTTCCAAACAGTTCTCACAATTCTGACCCTTTGATCTTTCCTGATCCATTATAAAATTGCTCTTTTAATTATTAACAGATGTAGTGGCGGAATTCCCAACACTACGAAGAGCGCGTCCCCAGATACAGCTCTGTACGCCGCTGAAGTCTTAGAAGCACTTTGAAGACTATTTATAATAGTGGCTAGCTTTCGAATTTCTATTAGCCTTGCTGCATAAGCCATCACTGATATGAATATGATGATGTGATGTTTTCTAATTATCTTCCCAGGTAGTCTATATTTACTCCCTATCTTGTTTACTACCTTTACATCTTTTTGTTTTACAAACTGAACATGTGAATTGAATTTCATGTTTTCTTCCAAATCTATCCAGAGATAATTGATATGCCTGATTCTTCCCATGTTTTCCCTTTCATACTTAGTGATTGGGTTCCTAACAAGATTTCCGGTTATTAACATGCACTATATCTTGCTAGTTGATATCTCAAGTTTATTATCATGACACTATTCTTTAACATTAATCATAATTTCTTCGATCTTCCTTTCAAGCTCTCTTCTATCATTACAACTCAAAACTACCAATATACTGTCCGCATACCCAGTAATTCCACTAACATTATCCACTTTTCCGGCTGTTAAAAACATGGATGTGATACAATGTCCCAGAATATTGCGACAAAGTTGTTGACCATTTTCTTACATTTTCATCTGGTAATTCCGTTTTTACTATTCATTCTTTACAGTAACTTTCATTTATTAGCCACATATATCTTTCAATCTGAAGCTGTTTTAAATTACACATTAAGGACGGCCACCAAAGATTGTCAAACGCACCTGTTATGTCTATAAAGATTTCCATTATAAATTCGTATAAATAATTTGGATTATCTCTAGAAAACTGGATAAGGCTTCCAAGCTTCTGTAGTGTTGAAATATATATATATACAAAACCATATACAACATATTGACCAATTCCCTATTTTTACTACTGAAATATTGACATTCACTATGTTTACATATGTTTTATAATCAATTACACCATCAATGAAATACAGACTTTCACCCGATGAACATTCCAACACACCCAAACTCCCTGACCACCAGTATATTTCAGTAGTATCTTGGAAGTCATGATTTTGAAGCTCTTTGTTTTCCTAAAATGTCTAAAACTAGATCAGCACCTGACAGGCAATTACCCAGAAATGAACTAATCGTAACGGGCTAAACCTCATACTTGCTCCATCAATCACAAAAATTTCAAAGTGGTTCAAGGAATCCAAGGAAGGTTATTTAACTTGATACTGATCAGCACCTGACTGAATAATTCAAACAGGGACTAATCCAAACATTGGCTGGGGGTTCTTGCCATGGTACGTATTGTGACTACAGCTTGTTTTTTAATTTAAACAATCACTGCAAAAGTCAATGCAGCTTCCCCGCAGCCCGTTGGTGATAAGATACTTTAAGAGCTGTCGCTGATATTCGGCCTCACGGAGGTATAACGTGGCTGGAGATATGCCCTTTGAGCTTATCATTAACGAACTGATTTATTTCATTTCCGTGGTATGCCCTTGGAAAGTGTCGACATGTAGCCCATAAAGCTACGATCTTAAAATTTGAACTAAACATGAAATGGCGAAGCACTTATTTGAAGAAATCTTTATTCAATACTTTCCAGTAATGATTTTTAAGGAATTCCTTTTTAAGAAAATTGAAAGTGTAGAATGAAGAATTTGCTGTTAATGAGCCAGAACATTCACAAAAGACAAAAATATGTAGGTTGTTTGGTGTTGCCAAAACAAATATGATCAGTACAACTATTGTTAACTTAAACAAAACAATTATTTTATAGGATGATGTTACTGTGCAAGTTACCGATAAAAATATTTTTAGAAATTGCAACGGCAAATTAGCGTGTGACGGATAAAATAACTTTTCTACCAAAGCTAAAAGTTTAAAGTTCATCAGATAAAGAAGGAAATTGTGTGTAAATTTAAATATGAGGTAGGAACATGCGAAGATCATTTAGACTGAAGTGGTAACGCTGCTGTGATTCGTTTTTCGTTTATCCGGGAGACAATGACGAACGTAGTGTGCTCCTGGGCACTGTAGCCATCTTGTATGTGTGTTCGTGTCCCCGTATTAGGTGTGTGTGTGCTCAGTGGACGCTGTTAAAGTGAGGTAGGTGTGACATACCGGTATAAAGAATGTTTTTCCGTGCAGAATAGTGTGTGTTCATCAAGTTTCAGGTGGCACGAGGTCGAAACGCAAGTCAGATCCACAAAAGATTACGTGATACATGTAGTGACAGTTCTCTTGCTTATCAGATGGTTGCGAGATGGACTGCGGCATTCGAGGTCAGTCAGCAAACAAGAAACATGTGGGAGCCGTCTTCGAACGGCTACAAATCAGCATCATGTGGAACTGCGAGCATTGCTCGAACATGATAGGCGATGGACGTGTAATGAACTGGCTAATAAACTGAATATGTCGTCTGCGTTTGTGTACCATATGCTTACACACGATCTTGGCATACATAAGACTGCAGACCTATGATTACAGCATGTCCTGATGGAGGTGAAAAGGTGGCACCGATTGGAATGTACACGCTTACACCTTGAACGTTGGGCGAAAGAAGGTGTAAATTTTCTGCAACACATTATTGCGAGTGACGAAACATGGGGGAGATCCTACGAACCAGAATTGAAAAGTCAGTCCAGTAAATGGCGTCACCCGGCGTCCCCACGACCGTAAAAGATCCAACAAGAGCCAGCAAATGTGAAGGTCATGATGATAATGTCATATGACCACGAAGACACTGTCCTCTCACATCAAGTACCACCAGGGGTTACCGTAAATGCTGCGTCCTATGGTTCATACCTGAGTCACCGTTTACGGCCAGCATTGAGATCCAAATGACCACATCTCCTGCAGTCTGGACCAGTTCTGCTTTACAACAGATGTCATACTGCCCATGTGGTACAGACTCTGTTAAGAATATCAGGAGGGTGGTAGGTTCTGCAGCACTCGCCACAGTCCCCGGATATGAGTCCCTGCGACTTTCATTTATTCCTAAGAATGAAAATCCACTCCGGGTACAACATATCCGTGATATTCGGATATTCATTGTTCATGTCTTAAGGCGCTCTTTTGAAACGCTCTCATAAACGGAGACTCTCAACGGTATCCAACCTCTGCCAGTTATCTGAAATCGTGTTCACCATCAAGTCGGGGACTAAATCGAGAGAATGTAACCATGTTCACGTAACACATTCCATTTTCATTTCCCAGATATGCTGCCACTTCAATCTAAATAACTATCGTATTTTTCGCAAGGGGAAGTTACAGTGTGATCAGTAACACAATGTGTTACTAACACATGGTATGTTCCATAGTTTTTAAGAAAGCATATGATTCTGTCAAGGCAAGATTATACAATACTCTAATACGATTGGAATTCCGAATAAAATATTCAGCTAGTAAAGATACATAAATAGAATACGTACTCGGTAAAAAAAATATGTCATACAGTTTTGAGATTCCCAGCGGATTGAAATAAAGTCCTTTTCACCTCTAGCGGATAGTCCTTTTCACCACTAACGTTTAGCTTTGCATTAGATTAAGCGAATAAAAAATAAAATAAAACAAGAAAAGGACTAACAATGAATCACTTGACCCAATTGCTCGAACATACGGATGATATTTAACAGGAAATACATATTGTAGATGCACTACAAGGTAACAATGATGTATTACTAGAAGCTTGCAATGAGAAAAGACTACAGGTAAACGTAGCAAAACAAAATACATGGTAAGAAGCCGAAACAGATATGCAAGAAATAGAGATAATAATTAACAATGAGATCCCAGTAGAAAATATAATTTAAGTATTGAGAGAATATGTAATATAAAAGAACAGGTCGCCCATGAAATAAGCCATCGCTTAGCATGAGTGAACTTATGTTTCTATTCAGTCCAAAACTCTTAACTTGTATTTCTTTCATGAAATGTTACTCAACAAAATTGTGAATCCACTTTGTACTACACGGGCGGCAGTAATTTATTCATAACTCTTGTGCGTAACAAGTAGTATCGTGCATACTGTGTACGCAATTTATAACATTGTTTTCTGTTCGAACCCACCTTACCACCCCTGCCTCTCATCTTTCCTAACACTGACTGGATTGGATGCCTCCAAGTGGAGGTAATGCAGGAACTTTTTGTTTTCCTCCGATCCGGGGCAGACCATCTGCCTGTTTCGCTTCCTAGTCCCAACCACTGACACGACATTGGGGATGGAATGCTCAATTGATTTTCTCAAAACTGTTGTTTCTAAAAGTGGGGATGGGAGAATTTATCTTACAGCCCTATTCCCAATTTCTTAATTTGGGCTCATCTACAACACAATGTTTCATACACAATCTTCTAACTTTTTCAGTTACAGAACTCGCAAGTTCAACGCCGCAGTAACAAAAATTCAACACTGGATTCGATGCTGAGCGAAATCAAGCCAATTTTCAGCACCAGCGTACACGAGGCGTGTTTTTTAAAAGTAAGTACCGTTTTGAAACAGAGAAAACAAGGAGACTTTTTTGAACAATTTTATTTTTACATGAAAGCCTTTACCTTCATATACTATTGCACACAATTATCACCATATTAAGGTATTTGTCGTATCGTACAAGCAACTTTTGAATCCAATCATCATAGAAGTCAGCCGCCTGATTTGACAACCACTTCAATACGACCGTTTTGACCTCATTATCGCCGTCGTGGCGCTCAACACCCAGATGTTTCTTCAAATGCAGGACGATGTGCTAGTCACTGGGCGCTAGATCGGGACTATACGGAGGGTGATCAAGTTGTTCCCAGCGAAATGATGCGATGAGATCTTGAGTTTGATTAGCAGCATGTGGGCGGGCATGTCCACATGAAGCAAAACGATCCCTTTACCCAGCATATCACGTCTTTTGTTTTGGATTGCAAGGCGCAGTTTTTTCAAGGTCTCACAATACGTCGTAGAATTTACTGTGTCACCATGAGGCCAAAACTCCACAAGCAACACCCTCTTCCTGTTCCAAAACTGAGGACTTGAGTTAGTACTTTGATACTGAACAGACGCGTGTGAAAATCGCTCCGTTAAAGTGTGTTTTTTCGGAGGGAGAAACGTAGTGGACCAAAATGTAAGTACTCTTTTATATTTCTAATTATCAAAGGACCATTTTCTGAAACTTTCGAACATGTGCGATTTTTGGGGGCGAGTTATTCACCACTGAAAATTTACATGTTAATCATATGGGACTATAATAACCGAGAACATGTTGGCGTCAAGAAAGCCACATCATCCGAGGTATCTTGACCGAGGAGTTCCGGTGAACTGAACTGAAGATTAATTGAAGGTGACTAAGTCCTGACTCCATCATTACCAAAACTCTTCTAAGTATTTTTGTGGATACGTACTACTAAGACAGTGGAGGGCTAGGGTCCGCATCTCCGGTGTCGTAGATGGGAGTTTGATGTTTTCGAAGGTCGTGGACCTCACCCGGGGGGTCACTTCCCCTGAAATGTTTTCGGTCCAAAATTTGAGCGCGAATGTTTTGCGGGTGGTCCCTCGGGTCATTTACCCCCACCCCCGATAGCTTTTATATTTTTCCAAAAATCATTTGCTTTTGGAAAGATGTGAAAACACTGACGAGAAAGTGATAATGACCATCCTTCTTAGACGATGTTTACTTCCTCCCCCGACAAATTTTCTGAGAATTAAAAGAATCCTCTTTTCTTTTTTTATTTCCTTCTTTTTGACAATATCCTTGTCCTTGGCTTACGACCTCTCGGGGTGTCTGCTCCCGGATCTGCGGAACCGGGGTGACCTTTTGGTTTAAACTTACCTTAAGTGTAGTAAGTGATTTCGTGTGCGCGAACGAACGAACTATGGCGAGAAAGTTTCATCTTTCGGATTTTGTTACAGAAGGACTAGCAAAATTCAAAAAATAATTCAAGACAGATAGCGAGTCATCCTCTAATAACCCATTTTTGTTAAGATGGCAAGAAATAATTAAAAAGAAGCTAATTACATCAGCACGCCCAGTTCAACCAGAGAAGAAATAGACCTAAAACAAAAACACGTGATGAAATATATGTATAGTGGGATAAATTACAAGAAAAATCTCCCAGAACACTAAGAGCATTAAGAAAAGGGGCCGTAGACGGATTCTCAGACTGAGCAAGATGGAGTATCCAGGAAAAGCCAGAGAATGCCGGAAGACAAGGAAAGATCCAAAAGACACAAACAGGAAAAGGAAAATGAAGAGCTTAGGATAATAAATGCTTACTTGGAAGGAAGAATAGAGGAGTTAGAAAAAAACTTGAAGAAGATAGATAGAGAAAATAGCAGGCTGAAAGAATTGGAAACTAAATTAGTAATATGGCAAACAAGAGTTGAGGAAAGGGTTCGGGAGTTTGACAAGAAGGAACGGATAATTAATGATTTGAAGGAAGAAGCAACACAAAGCTGCTTGAGAATAAAGGAGCTGGAAGTTACAATTGAGCATATCGAGCAAAGAAAAATCGAGACGAAACGAAAGCTAACCCAGCAAGAAGAATAAATATGCGAGGTATATGTGGAAAACGGCAACCTAAAAGCGGCAAGGGAGGCGCCAACTCAGACACCAACGTTTACTTTTGCAGAAATGCTGAAAAAGGGTAACACTAAAATTCGAAAAATAAACAGGCTGATAGAATCTACTAAAAGGAATACGAAACCCACGATCATGATCAGGCCAAAACACGGAGAAACGCTGAAGGATACAAGAATGAGGTTAACTAGGTTTGTACAGGGACAAGACAAAATTAACTTTTAAATGATCCAAACTAAAACCGCGATTCTATTACAGATGGCAACAACCTTGGACGAGGAGGAACTCTTGAACCAACCAAACATAAAGCAAAATTTTGACATGACGAATAGAAGTGAAAAGAGGAACCCGATGATGATAATTTACAGTATTCCAACGGAGATGAAGGAGGCTGAAGTGATGGAAGAATTGCTGGTTAGAAACCTGCAATATATTACTGATGAACAGCGTCAACTGATAAAACCGCGATTCAAAACGGGACCTAAAGGACAGGATACACACCATCTTGTGATCGAGGTACCTAGACAGATTAGGCAAATATTGATACAGAACCCAAAATCTATATAGGGTATGAGGTGACCAACATTAAAGATTACTTGGTGGTCACAACTTGTCTAAAATACTATGGTTGCGGGCATATAACGAATCATTGCTGAAATGACTCACGATGCGGAAATTGTGGCGATAAAGGCCACAAGAAAAATGACTGCAAAGAGAAAGAGAAAAAAGTCAGTGTGCCTTGCGTCTCGAGAGATAGGAAATGCGGGGTAATCAAAATGAATGTCCCCAATTCAAGTTAAGCCTTCAAAGGACGATCGATATGTTTGATTATGGACCTTAGTCCAAATCAGGCCGAGGACCAGGATTATAAACAAAGAAAAAACTACCCCGGGTAAAATTAAAAGGAATCTGAATAGATTAAGGGAATTTAATATATTTAAAAAACTAATTTATTAACAATTGGTTAACCAACAGTTATATGAAATTTACAGAAAATTATTTTACGATGAGGTTGGAGCACATTGGCTTAGAGGATGGCAATCAGATTATTATTCATTTCATAAACCCTGAACTTAGCACATTTCCCATAGGATTCGCGAAACTGTGGCATTATCCCATGATGTATTTGAGCTAGAAGAAATGAAACAAGAAGAAATAGAAATTTAAGACAATCATTTCTTGAAAGTTTATATTTCGACCAACAGATATGGATGCGGCTTTATGCACATAAAATCAAAAAGAGATGATTTTATGGAGGATTTGTATAAAACTTTAAATCTACTATCTCACCTTATGGGAACTACAAGGAGGAAGATAGTAATTCCAACTATTGGAATGGGAAGTAGTTCTGAAGAGAATGAAAGAATATGAGGACCTAATTAAGAACATATGATTCAAAATTGTAATAAATATCAATCTCTCTTCAGAACCATCAACAAAGCACTAGAGGAACTAAAAATGAAAACCTCAAAAACATAGAAAATAAGGATGAAGAGGAAAGATAAATATGGACCTATCAACAGAAGAACTGGAAGAAATAAAGGAAAAACAGAATACTGAATCGATAGACGGATCATCCACAGCTGGGAAACAGAATTCGAAGAAAAAAATAAAAAAACGAAAACCTTGGATACCGAGATTGTACAAGAGGAAAGAAAATAAGAACACTATTCAAGATATAGAAGACGACGAGATGGAAGATATAAAAGATTAAAACGACAGAGGAACCAGGGATGAAGAGGGTCAAGATGTAATACAAGTTTCCGTAGAAGACAAAAAGGAGACTTGCTTTAATCCAGACACATTTTATTAGAACCGTAACCTAAATTACAACTTAACGAAACTGAAGGACCTTTGATGTTGACAGCCGTTTTACGAATAATTGTTAGAAATTTGCACCTACCTGGAAAAAATTAACCTTCCTCATAATCGAGGAGGTTGTCAAGATAAACCTTAGGGCTAATGGAATCACCACTGATTCACAAAATGTACTTACAATAATTGATAAAGTCTTCGAGAGGAGGGATGAATCATTCCAGATGAATAATATCTACAGGCAGTTTGTTATGGCGTATGGAAGGATAGTCTTTATTCCAGCAGAAAAGTTTCCCGCCTGCTATGTTCACACTCGACTACCATAGTAAGTTTCAAAGTAGCTCCAATCAATTTTTATAGATCTAAATTAGTAACAGCAGAAATTAGGCTATTTTGCGAAAAGGAAGAGGTGAACATAGCATGTATGAAGGAGCCATATACACACAAAGGAAAACTTATCAATATGCCGTTGGACGCCGTAACAATACTGCCTGATGATCAGAATCTAATGGTGGCGGTGGTGATTTTCAATCGGCAAATGAATACACTTGTACACCTGAAATATGCGGATAGATGGACGCTCTGTGTCCATATAGCAAGGGGAAATCATAAAATAACAATTGTAAATGTATATTGTCAATTCTCCATGACCAGGGATATCTTCGTCTAGAAGATAGAAGATATATTATTTGGATTTTTGTATAAGAATATTTTAATTTTGGATTATTTCAATGCTAAGTCTCCGCTCTGGCACTGCCTCAATACAGATGATAACGGAGATAAGTTCGAAGAGGTAATGGAACAACATGTCCTTGTGGTCTTATACAGAGAGGGACAACCACCTACCTTCAGAGGCAGGGCCGGAGCGGAATCTAACATAGACGTTATACTGTCTAAGGTAGATATTTCTAATTGTATATTTAATTGGATTATTGATGATTGTGCTACTACAAGTGCCCACGGCGTCGTCCGCTTTGATATTGAATTTGATAGAAATGAAACTAACGATTGTGCTACTACAAGTGCCCACGGCGTCGTCCACTTTAATATAGAATTAGATAGAAATGAAAGTGACAGAGAAAGTGAAAATGAAGGAAATAACACCAAGTATAAAATCAATAAAATAAATGATCAGAAATTGGCGGAAAAAACTGAAATTTCCGCAAATTGAAGAACGGAACTAACAACTAACCTAGAAGATGCAATTTGGACAGTAGTAAGAAGTCAACACCCAAAATGAAACTCGGCGATAAGAAAAGAAAACCTTTTTGTACGAACAGACTTAACAAATTAAAGAGAAGAATGAAGGCGAGCAGAAGGTGTTATAGAGCTGCAGGATACCACGTCTTGAGAGCTATAAGGCTGCAGAAACATAGAAGCCTAAAATAACAATTCAAGAAGGAGCTGAGAAAAACAAAGAAGAAAACCTGGAAGAAAATTGTAGAAGAGAATCTGAGCTTAAACATATGGGGCGAACCGTATAAAATTACATTGAGTAAAATCAATACCAAAGGATCTTCAAACACACTTAAAGATTGCCAAGATAGCTCTACTACTAATTGGAGAAACACAATAGAATTGCTCTATCAAAAGCTGTTTCCTGATGATTACATTGAGGACGACAATGAGGAAAACAATGGAACAAGGAATGAAGCAAAAGAACATCCAGACAATGATAATGATAACCACGATGAAATAAGTGTTTCAAATGATCAAGTAGCGGATATATTAAGGAAACTAAAGACGAAGAATTCTCGGGGACCAGATCTCATATAAAAATATTTAAAAAAAAATAATCAACAAATATGGACACTTTATTTAACTAAATTATTCAACGAATGAATACAACAGGGAAAATTCCCGAATTATGGAAAAAGGTCAAACTTATAATCTTCCTCCAACGAGATGATAAAGATAAATTTAACCCAAAATCGTATAGAACAATATTTTTGCTAAACACGATCAGTAAAATATTCGAGAAGATTATAGCCAAAAAAATTAATCTAAAAACAAGAAAGATCTGGCTAATTGTAAACTAAAACACGGTTTCCGACCGGGGAAGTCAACAGAAGATACAATCAATGAATTATGTAAAAGTATATATACACTAAAAGAAGGATATTGTAAATATATCATTGCAATCTTTGATATTAGGGAGGCCTTCAACAATTTGTGGTAGCCCTCACTACTAGTGGAACTAAAGAAGCTAAACATTCATAAGAAATTATTGAAAGTTATCGAAAAATACTTGAAGGACAGATTGATAGAAGTGGAGACTGCGGACGGCGTCGTGGCGAAGATCCAAACCAGGCGCTGCCCTCAGGGATCAGTGCTGGGGCTTGTCTCTTGGGGCCTGGCCTTCCAGCCTTGCCTGGAGATGTTGAGCGGAATGCAGCAGGGTGAAAGAGCGGTGGGATACACAAACGATCTGGCGGTCATAATAAAAGTCTTGATCTTTAAACTAAAACTAAAGCCAACGAAATTATACGGAAAATGACTTCGTGGTATAGAGGAAACAAATTAACAATATCATCCGATAAAACAAAAAAGGACTATTTAAAGGCAATCTAAATTACAACAGAGGACCAATAATTAAAGTAAATGGAAAGACAATAAAAAGGGAAACACATATTAAATATCTAGGCCTAACATAGGACGAAAAGTTAGAGTTTAGAAAACACACGACAATTGATAAAAAAAAGTCAAAATTATGTACAAGTTAGTTAGCATTGCAGTAAATTATTTAAAAATTCCTATGAAAATAATACGTGTATACCACGATGTCATAATTAGAGCAATTACAGGCTACGCCGCAAGCGTTTGGAGATATCGAATCAATGTTGTTAGGCAGAAAATAACAATTGATCGAGCGCAACGATAACTACTCCTGCTTCTATCCAGCGCTTATAGAACTACTTCAACTGAGGTTCTCCAGGTTGCACCCTTCGTCTCCAAATTAAGAAATTAGGTGCTATGTATTGGCAAAAAAAGAAAGATCAGGATAAATTAATTAAAATTCGACATAGACCTGCCGAAAATGTCTCTGAAATTAATTCAATCGTGATAGATACATGGCAGAACCAGTGGGACGCAACCGAAAGAGGAAGGAGATTATATACTATTCTTCCGAGTATTGAGAAACGATTGGACATGGAGCAGGAAGTTACGGGAGGTTTAATGCATTATCTAACTGGCCACGGTCCCTTTCGACAGAAACTGCATCAGATGAATATCGTCGAAGACAACTTATGCCATACTTGTGGGATGGTGGCCACGCCCGATCATTTCGTTATGCGATGCCAAGAAACGGAGCATCTTGCTAGAGATGAGAGAGAACTCCTGGAGACCCCCGTCACAGAAGTTCTGAGAACTCCGGAACTGGTGGCGGTCCTCAGGGGAGTAACATATATAATATCTACCTACTACAAAAGGAAATTTACTAACGGCGTGTACCGCCCCGCACAGGGGACAAGATAAGGGGAAATAATGTAACACCTTTAATAGCAAACTAATGAGCGATTGTGTCCGCGCAACCGTGTCTTGCAACCGCGTCTATTACGAGAAAAATAACTAACTGTGAAGTGAAATAAAATAAGAACGTAAACATAAACAGGATTATTGTGTCTGCTGGAACCCGGCAGAAATAGCGCCTTGAGACAGAAACCGTCACAAGAGACGCTTAAGTGTGTGAGTGTGTGAATCGAAGAGGTAATGATGGAGATCTTAGAGTGTGAGGGAGTTAATCATTAATAATAGTGCTAATAAAGAATAAAACCACTAATCTTCTGGAACCCGGAAGCAAGCGGCTAGATGGAATAAGTGGAATGTGTGAGAACAGAGTGCGTGAGTTAAGTGAATTTTGTGTATAGTGTGGTAAATGGAAACGAGACTGCAGAAGGAACAACCTGTGACAGGATGAGGAAGAAGAAGGAGAAACTACCAGGAATGGGATCGCGAAAAGGAAAAGAACTTTGTGGATTTACCAACCCATCCACACGCATCTAACCATATTTCTTATCTTGTTACAGGAATAAGAAGAAACAATAAGAAGAAGCAGCTCAAGTTATATGTTTGTCCTGTCTATGTCCCCCTTGTTTGAGTCCTTAAATGTTATGTACTTTATGTTTTTCCCTAATAAATAGAATACAAGTAGGTATTCCCCCAAGTTTCCCCCAAGCAAAAAGTCCAACAAAATAATACCAAGGCCAGGAGAACATTCTGGACGCCTGGTAAAAGTCCGTCCCGCAACCCCAGAAGTCTCAGAC
>JAGDQP010032746.1:0-20148 GCA_022664845.1 Lepisma saccharinum | reverse complement strand
GTTCCTTGGTGACAGCATGTAACAGGAACAAAGGAACTTGGCGCGAGCTGGCAACAGCCTTAGGGTTGGTAGCGGTGGACGTAGTGGGTTTTAGGATCCCCACCACCCTTATAGCTTGAGGATCATGAACCGTGCCACCTCGCGCCAAGTTCCTTTGTTCCTGTTACATGCTGTCACCAAGGAACTTGGCTCATCCGTCTCCCATTTCACACCTTTTTAGGGCTAAAGAACTTGGCTCCACTTTTTGCACCTCTGGTGTTTTTGTTCGGATACGATTATACCACAGCACTCCCTTTAGTAAAAATATTCTACTTAAAGAAGGCAACTCCTGGGAATATTCATTTACAAGGGTAAGGTGACTATTCATCCTCGTTTTTCGAGAACAGTTCCCCCAAATAACACTTCCTCCCCGCGGCTGTTTTGGTCCCCGATTTCCAGAAAATGCAAAAGTATAATCATAATGCATCAACTTCTAAGATTATTTTTGCCAGCAAATCCCTATTCCACAGAGAAAAATACGTACCTGACAACTACCGGCCACCAAATCTCAAAGACAATAGCATTCCCTACAATGACTCAATTAAACTATTGTGTCTCTCTGGCAGCAATTCCTCTTATGAAGTGGAGAGGCTATATTTACCCATGAACTATACACATGGGCTGAGAAAAACTTTCAAATGAAAATTGAGTCCATTCAATCAATGCTCGCGGTAAAAACAAATTTTAATATGTCATGATGTGAACAGCTTGAAGAAAACCATGAATTACCAAAGAAGACTTATTCCGTTGAGAAATATTATCAGGATCATCTAAACAAGGAAGATATTTATAAATTAGTTTCTACTTGTAGAAATACGTGAAATATCCGGGTCCATTTGGCTATGCCTATTGTATATCACTATGTGTAGGTGGAGTTCCTCGTTGGCTACTGTTCGCAATCACAAATCCTTTAAGAACCTTTTGATGTTTGCGTTATGAATATTCAAAATATAGCCCCAAAACGAGTCAATAATGTTGTGCAAAATACTTCTGGTCTGGTGTCAAACTCAAGGTGTAAATCTAGATCGGATCAAATCTAGATCAAATCTGGTGTCAAATTCATGGATCGAATCTAGAACTATGAGAAACCGTTTGACGTGGATTCCTCTCAACGACTGCTCGTAGAACGTCATTGTTCAACTCTAGGGGTTACCCTTGTCGTGGTATACATTGTATCAGTGTGGCTGTTGTTTCCGGAGAGATTTTATGAACTATCTCTGATATTAAGGATTCCGTGACCATATACGACATTGATGTTTTGTTTCGCTACGATCGCTGAATGTCCCTGATGGAATTCATGAAGTATGGCATGAGTATGTGTTTTCTAGAAACTATCATTTTCAAAGACGCGTCACTGCCACACAACTTACCGATCTTTCTCTGTGAACGGATACGTAATCTTGATGAAACTTGTAATTCGTCCACTGCATTACCTCGTTTTCAGGGACATTGAAAAAACGACGTTTTACAGGATGACTCAGTACATATCTTTCATATCAAATAATCGCTAGAAATCTAATATCTTTCATATCAAAATATTGTTGGAAATAGAATATCACTCACATGGAAAAATCGTTTAATTTGAAATTTGTTTGTGACAGGCCGGGGTAAGGTAGAAGAAAGGACTTGGCCAAGGCCTCAATTGAAGGTACGATCCCATTATTTGCTCGGTATGACGAGAAAAATCCCTTGATATACCGCAATCAATATGGCCGGGCGTTGGTATCGAATTCAGCACATCTTGAGTGCGAAGACAACGGTCTACCAACTGAGCTAGGCCACGTGGTCTGTTACGTAAGTTTTCTTTTTATTATCGTCTATTTATTAATCACGACTACCTTCTTCGGAACGAACGTGCTTGATTTCCAGGACTATGGGTGCTGAGGGAAGATGATTTTGTGATAAAATGACTTGCAGATGATCTAGTAAAAAAGAAACAAGATAAGTGGTGAAAATCCGATGATCTTTGGTTTGTCTGAAGTTTTCGTGAATATTAACAAACTTGGTTCTAATAGATAAAAGAGAACAGGAGAAACAGTAGGAATAAATGAGGGACAAACAAATATTTCGATACATAAGTTCACTAGTGTACAAAGTGCTAACACCGTATTTTGTGCTTTTAAATGAAATTGAGAAATATGCTACTGAACTTTTTAAAAAATCTATATCTAGAAACAAACACAATAGTGCCATCTTCTGAATTACAAGTTGTGATGCCAAACTTCTCTTCGTAACATTTTCATGTTTTAAGTAGGCTACTTCTAAGCAATATTTAAGACTGCTTTCAATTTCTTTTGCATATATTTTGTTCTAAAGTTTTAAACATAATTGCAGCGCTAGAATTAAAAACAATATTACTATCATAAAATCATAATTGATTCCGCAACTATATGGATCAAGTTTAGATTGCACGCGCAAGATTTATCAGAACATCACAAAGATGGAAATTCCTCAACACACATTTGTAAAATTGTGCCAGCATTTGAGGTTAACGCTACGTGGAGGAGAGTCCAGGACACTTAATTTAACCAAGAAAATCGCTTCCGATTGCATAGAAATGCATCCGTCTTACGTCTTAAGATACACCAATAAAATCAATACAAATTAGGGAAGTAGACCTACTTGGGAGTGAGAATCGACTCAATCTGTCATACCACACTTACAGGATATTACCTCCAGAGCGTGTTTACGACTAAATTTTCTGGAAAGACTCACTGGAATTACTTGGTGATTGCATGCACTTATTGAACTTGATATTTACGATTCATTTCTTTAGCTATTCTTAAGGCCGATTTAGACGATCCAATTTCTCGTACGATCCCTCGTGTGCAATCCCATCGGTTACATTCTTTGATCGTGTAAAGCGCGGATCGTACGATTTTTCATGCTATCACCGATGTGTTCTCTAAATAGAAACGGTCCTATTTTTCAGCGGATTTTTCGTACAATCTATGACAGCGCCCCTACTGGCAATATAGTGTGCTTTCCTATTCGGCTGTTTGGTTATGGATTACGAGACAAAGGGAACATATTAATGTTATTATTTGATGCAGAAATTAACATACATAATGGCATAATAAACTACTACAGGTATAAAGATATAAAACTAACTTTTTAAGGGAAGTGTAAAAAGGTCAATGATACTGCAGTTCAGCTACTTCTGCCATAGAAGACTGACAATACCTCAAAATGCTACCTTTTGCATTCCTATAACCATAAAAGGTACTAAATACGTGAAAAATATGTTTAAAAATATAATGACAAAGTTCTGATGTGATCTGATAGCTACTGCTTCTCCTATATATTGTGCAATGCAGTTAAGGTGATTTTCTTTGTTTTTCTTGTGCGTAGAGTACCGAATCTGCTGCACGCATGATATGTATGAAAGGAAATAATGTAGAGGATACCGGTAACTTTGCAATCGTACCCCTTCCCCCCGCACCAATGATTTTGATAAACATATACGCTCTGTGCATCCGAAATAATGAAATACATTGAACAGTAATTACAGAAGTAGATATAATGTACGAGGGGCGTTCCATATTGATTTACACCTTTTTTTTTCTTTCAGGGTCCACCATTGAGCTCGTCCTGAAAGTTGGAACGAAGTAGTATTTAGGTCTTCCTTCAGGTGGAAGAACAATACAGAGACGTGTAATCCCTGTACCCTGCAGCACATTTCACCAACAGTTGTAAGTATGTGAGCGGACAACATGGAAGGTGATCAGCAAGGACAGCGCTGAACAACGTGGTTTCTGTGGAAAGAGGGTGTACAGACTGCGGAAATTCACAGGCGATTGGTGGCAGTGTGTGGAGAGTGCGCACCATCACGCAAAACTGTATACAACTGGGTGGACGGCTGGAAAAGTGACCGCACATCAACGGCGAAGGGAACCAGTTCTGGAAGGAAAGTGACTGTGACAACACCACTGAACAGTTCAAGAGTGAAGCGGCTTATTCAGGACAACAGGTGCATCACGTTCACGGAACTGGAGGCGGCCACAGGACATGCCAGAAGCACTCTGTACCGCATAGTGCACGAACACCTTAAGATGGGTAAGGTGTCTGCCAGGTGGTTTCCCAAATCCCTGAATGCTGCACAAAGACAACAGCGCAAGGACGTGAGTAGCGATCTTCTGCAACGCTACAGCCAGGTTCCAGAAGGCTTCATGTCCAAACTTGTTACTGGCGACGAGACATGGCTGCACTACCATGAGCCAGAGACCAAAGCCCAATCAATGCAGTGGAAGCATCAAGGAAGCCCCACACCAAAGAAGTTCCGTACACAGCCCTCCGTAGGCAAACGCATGGTAACAGTCTTCTGGGACAAGGATGGAATCATACCCATTGACTGGCTGGAACCCGGGACCACCATCAACAGCGAGTCATACGTGACAACGCTTCGGAGTTTGCGCCGTGCAATTCAGAGGAAACGACCAGAAAAATGGGCGAAAGGTGTGCTCCTGCAACACGACAACGCTCGTCCCCACACGAATCGGGCAACCACGACTGCCATTAATGAGCTGGGGTTCCAGGTGCTTCCACACCCACCTTATTCTCCTGACTTGGCCCCTTCTGATTACCACCTCTTCGGGGCCTTGGAAAAACCGCTGCGTGGACATCATTTCGTCGACTTCCAGGAACTGCAAGACGCTGTACGGGCGTGGGTGCGACAGACTCCAAAAAAGTTGTTCGCAGAGGGCATAGAGAAGTTGCCACATCGGTGGCGCAAGTGTGTAGTTCTTAATGGAGACTATGTTGAGAAAGTGGATGTATCTGTTGAGACATAAAGGTTCTTATAAGTGTAAAAAGAAAAAAAATATGTAAATCAATATGGAACGCCCCTCGTAAGTAGAGTGTCGAAGTCAAGCCAGAGCTGTGCAAGTCAATACGTGAGCTAGGTCGAACGAACTAATTTTTATTCAAGGGTTAAGACAGCTTAGCCTCCCTATTCACATCTATATACCTTTTGTGAAATGCGCCTATAAATCCCATAAAATCTACATTACTCCTCATTTTCTATTTTGCATATATTTCATGCTTATAGGAACGCAAAACGTAGCATTTTGAGGTGTTTCCAGTGCTCTGTGGTAGAAGTGGTAGTTAAACCTCAGTATTACTTATTGTCCCCGTATGTATAAATAGGAGCTAATATATCGCGATTTATATACTTTTGAAGTGCTGTGTAATATCACATATCTTGTTAACTCAGGAATATTGTAAAAAAACCACACATATGACTCCGAACTTGTCACTGAAGATGACAAAATTTTCAACGTTTTTTGTGTGTCTGCATTGAAATTTCTATATTGAAGTACAGAATTAAAGCTACGACACTTTCGTTACCATTGAAACCTGGTATAAGTTCGATTCTCTTGGTAGAAGAATGTGTCATTAAAACAAACTGAATTTCTGTTGCGTCAAGACTCATTGTTATCAATATTTTATTTTTTTTTCTATTTTTTAAATGGGCTATACTTTCACAAATATCTGTGGCATAATTATCCTAAAAGCCTGAGATGTCACAACTATAAACTCCAGCAGTTTCATCATTATTCCCTCGTATCCAAAATTGTACCGTGTAAAACACTATACAATATTGTATGATTTATCGTACGAAAAATCTCGTACTATGGATTGTACACATTCTATCATACGAGAGATTGTACGAGAAATTGTATCGTCTAAAGCGGCCTTTAAGCTGTGCTTCCATCACATCCCGCTTCTTACTACGAAAAATTAAGTACTGCTCTCCGAATTGCTACAGGTACCGAACTCCCAAGCTCAATTTATGAACTGAACCAGTGTTCGATTTGTAACCGGGGATGGTTGGGATTATCCTCCTCTGTGTAAAAATGTTTCCTGGCTCTGTTTCTTGAAATAAACCCCAACTTTGGGATATAAATGGACATAAAATACAGCATTTTACGTATCTCACAAATTCTTCCCCCTCTGTGGAAAGTATACAAATCGAACACTGAACTGTACGATTACAATACAATAAGTTCACTTCCCTTCTTGGTGCTTTATCATGATGATAACATCACACGTCAAAGATATCAGCCTACTTGCTTATTCAATTATGTCAGGGTGCCCTCTGCCCGGATTTTAACGCCTTCCTAGAAGTGGGGCGACTCCTTCTATTTTGGGTCAAATCCTCGAGTGTTCACTCAACCCAGATCAGGTAAGACACAATACTATTAATGAGATTATAAAATCTTTATTCTGCGACAACAGCTATAAGCGATAAGCTAAGGGGGTCCGAATGTGCCCCTCCTTAACTTTGTTGATTTTTTCACTAAGAAATTTTTTCGTGCGAATCAACTGAACCATCAAGTTGGGAGACTATTTGAACAAATTAAAAAAATAAATCTGCTTCCTAGAAATGACGTAATAAATCGAAAACTAAAATGTTGCCAGTGGGCCATATTAGGAACATGGCGTTCCCAATATGGCCCACTATAGAAAATAAGAGCGTATGGCAAAAGTGATGTGTAATTTTCTATATTACTCATATATGCTACATACTGAGAGATATAAATTACAAGCATACATAAGATATATGACATTGCAAAATCAAGACTATTGTATTAATATAAAATGCAAAAAATTTGTAAAAAAAACAAAACAAAATACAAGTGAATATACAAGAAGAAAAAATATGAGTAAATAAGAAGTCTAACACAAAACGTCTCACATGAGGGACAAAGAAATGGCCCGTGATCTTTAGCGGTGATTCCAACACACTCGTCATGAACATATTTGCGCTACGACACGCAAAGATGCATGTCTGAAACCTTGTCTGCCTGACAAAGGTAACAAAACTAAGATTCAAAAGACTTAGAGCAACTCAGTGTTTGTTCTTCAGGATTTTTAGAAGCAGTTGCTGAAATTCTGGTCGTTTTAAACGTGGTGACACTTGCTTTGTTTTGGTTTTAATCTTCTTCTTCTTTGTATTGGAATTGATACCTTCCTTATTACCTGGCATTACCTTCGTTTTAATTACTAAACATTATGATAATGAGTGTTCAGTACAAACATTTCAAATACCCAATTCTTTCATTTTAAACATTTATGACTGAATTTTGTCCAATATGGCGATGGGCTATATTGACTTCTTTAGTTTTTCTGGCCCCAGCTAGTTACACAATGCAATACATTGCGTCACACACATTTTATGTTCACGTATGCTCACATAGCTACATTATCCATGCATTATAGTACTGATTAAGTTTTCGACAATATATGCTGAAACGAAGCATTACTTAATTTGGTAAAATAACAGAAAAAATATTTTCTTGCTCAATATGCCACTTCAACTGGAGCTGCTGCCGCTCACGCCACTCGCAAACAAATGAGTCGCGCAAAAATGCTTTCTCTTGTCATGAGGAAATAATTTGCGGTGACATCTAGTAGGAGCAACGGAAAGCTGCAGACGGGGTGGGCCATATTGGGGACCCGGGCCATAAAAGATACCCTTCACTGATTTCTTACATCCAATTATAACAGAAACAACTAGTACATCGACTTTACAAAGATGGAAACATCTATGAAAATACTCACTGAATTGCTTTTCAGCTTAATGTCATGTTATCATTGCATATATTAAAAACTATGAAATACATTTCATCCGCATATATTGTCTTTCCTTAGTTTTTTACCCGGCATCTCTTACGTTAAGTTACTACTTTATACATAAAAACAAACACAATCTAACGTAAACATAGATAGTTCAAAACGTGACGAAAGTTAGGTAAAGTTTGGTAAAGTATGTTCTTCTAGTATAAATATATTATAATTATTCCAGAGTAATGATTAGAGCTCAAATCTGTAGTTAATTAACAAAAAAAAAAAGAAAACTAATATATTACCTAGTCTAACGAACATAACGCTAAATCCATTAAATCAGTTCGAACGTAAACTAACCTGTTTGCATTGCACAAAAAACGCAACCTAACTTCCAGATGATAGTGTATACTCATCTAACACATGAAGTACCCATATCAATTACTTTTGCAAATATTCTCTTTCAGTAATAAATTTACACATGAAATACATTGCAACGTACACTGATCAAACAGTGTCTGTTTTTCTATACTATCCACGTAGACTCTTCCAGAACCATGGATATTCAAGTCCACCATTTTCGTACTATTCACAGCCTACTAATGTACTTTCTATATAGCTACATTTACGCAAACCACCTAGAAATTTCTCTCATCCGATAACTTCCGTGTCATCATATGATTTATCTGTCATCATATGCAATGTGATACCTATTATTTCAACATAGCTCTCACGGTTTCCATCAATGCCTAAAGTAAGTAACACCTGGGTGAGAAGATAACTTACATTTCTCTTACTACCTTGTGTTGTGATGGGTCACCATCATCACGGTTATCGTCAATATGATAATCATCATCATGAAAAGATATATGTGTACGAAAATCGTTATCTTTTAGTTGATTATGATGAATTATCAAAATCAATTCACAGATATTAATACTAACAAAAGATAATGTGAAGAGATTTATGTAATCTTCTTTATGTCACACCCAATCCTCTCCTAATTCTCAAAATACAAACACCCCCACTTCCACTAAAGCTCTAAAATTTTAATTTATCAACGTCAACGGATTACGTAAAAGCGTCAGGAAACTCTACAACTACCTAGATATGAATAGGCCAATATTATTGTAATAAACAAAACCAAACTTAAACCAAAACTGAACATTCAAAAACCTGGATTAAAGCCATTCCGTAAAGACAGAAAAGAGGTCTCTGAGGGCACAGCAATACTAGTAGAACACACCATCAATTCACGAAGGATAAACCTTCCAGACGAAGTACAAGACTCCAATTCTTCCCCACAAATAATCTCAATAGAGACTCACAAAGATAAATCATACATAGCAACTCTATATTCACATTATAAACGAGATATCACTCTCAGTATTCCATTTTTCAAATAACTGGAACAATTCACAAACCTACTGTTAGTGTTAGACATGAACAGTCAACAGCGAATGATGGATGACAGAATCACTGATGAAAACGGACAAGTTTTATTTAATTATCCCCTAAACTCAAACTTCATACATCTAAACGTTGGACCTACAAGAATAGTTAACACAATAGATTCAGCTCCAGATAAGATCCTCTTGTCTCCTTCAATGATGAACAAATTCTCCAACTATAAAGTAAACAAGAACCTTCCATCCGGCCACTGTGAAATTGTTATCACATTTAATATCCAGACCAATAGAATTGACAATATCTCTACTTATCAAAATTTCAAAAAAGCAAATTGGACACTTTATAAAACAGTCATTAATAAATTAATTAACCAGCAAGTCTTCTCCTTTAACTCTCCATCAGACATAGATCAGTCCAATAGCATTATTATCAACATATTGAAACAAGCAGTTGATGTGGCGATACCCACAAGCAAGTATATTCGTTTCATCAAAAAACTTCCAGACAACATAATTTCCCTTATAAGACTTAAACGGGCGTGAACTAGGCAGTATTATCAACAGCAAAGTGCTTTCCTTAAAACAAACATCAACAAGCTTCACAACGAAATAAAAAAATGAAATAGCTAAAATGTTGACAAATATAATGAACATAAATTAAAAATTATCAACGACATACAATCAGAAGTACTCCAAACCTCGAACGCTATTAAAAAAAAATCACATCATGAATATCTTACAAATCAAGACGAACACAAAGGGGAGATTGACATTTTGATGCTCGAAATTTCACCAGAACAAATATATCAAGTACTTAAGAAGAAGAAAAACACTTGTCTTATACCTGATGGAATTCAATAATTCTGACTTAAGACAAAATATTTACATCAAAAGAGGTATACCTCAGGGAGCTGCCCTTAGCTCTATTCTACTTTATCTACGTCAACGACACACCTATTCCCAGTAAACTACGTTCAAATCTCGGAATATTTGCAGGTGATACTGCCTATTGTACTTCCGGCAGATCTACCGTTGATGTCATACGTACTTTAGAAACCATTATAAAGGAATTCATATCCTGGTGCAACACCTGGCTCTCAACAATTAATGAAAATAGAACCCAGTTGATACTATTCTATCCGTCCAGCCTGCATTCCCATAGAGACAAAAAGAAATTCTTAACCATCAATAATGTCAAAATTAAACCAACAAAACATACTAAGTATCTCGGAGTTTACTTAGAGTAGACGAAAGGATGTCATTCAAGATACATATGAAACATCTACGCACTCAAAGACTTCAGGCACATTCTGCATTAGATCAACTTTCTATAATGACAATATCTCTCTTACAATAAAGGTATATGTATATAAATCAATTGTCAGATCTATCATCACACACGGACTACAATTATTCAATTCATCTACGGACATCACCCCATTGCTAAAAATCGAACGTTTCAAAATCAGATTTGCCTTTAAACTATGGAACGAAGACACAGAAACTCTCTACAATACCTCAGCACTTTTACCACTTGATCAATAAAAAATTTGCAAAGAAAATATTTTCAGAATGAAGAAAACAATAAGTTTCTAAAACTAAATACTGATAAATCAAAATTTGAGAAGCCAAAATTTCATACTATAACATACTCAGAACAACTTCAGTTATTAAACACCTGATAAACAATTATCTAATCTAGTCAATAAACAACTAAAGCAATGAACGAGGAAAACTTGGCCGTTACTCCACGGTTAATGGATGGTAAACTGACACCAATGCATGGATCTTCCTTGATCAACCGTTCTCCAACTTCTAACCTATTTCCTATAAATGATTTACTGTACGCCATTGACAAAAATATACATTAACTCACAAAACGAAAGTAGCTAGGGTAGCTAGAAATCCCTCCCTTCGCCTTACTCGTTAAGACAGGGGAAATTAACTTTGCGGTTACCCAATCCTCATGCTCCAATTATGCGAAACACCCCTTCCGAAATGTCGTTCAGATGCTGCTGACAAAAACGCACATGTGTCGCTTCTTGTTCCTCAGTCAGGTATCGTGGGACGCACAGGACCTTATTATAATGCAGTTTGTTATGCAGTATTGTATGGACTATACCATAGCTAATGGAGACAATAGTGACCAATTTTTCGTCCTTGATCCGTCTATCATCCCGCACTAGCTCATCATTCTTCTGGTTATTTGCTGTCGTGATGACGCCTTGTCTTGTTCGTGGATCATTCTGTAAAGACGATGGCCACTGCGAAACCCCCCCAGTCACTGATGACGAAAGCGCGTAAACAGTACTTACTAACCATTCATAGTTTCCATTCTGTTGTGAACGTCCACCGCTGCGTGACCTTCCTTGTCAGAAACCGGGTAACAACAATACGTTGTTCATTCTTCAAAACCTCCATCACACAGACACTGGAGTACACTGTGTTATGATCGACTTACCACTGTCTTACCCACTCCACCAAACAGTGCGTGTGGCACCACGTGTCTACTGTAGCTTGTTACAGCTGTGTGTTCCAAGTGGTGGAAAATATTGACGTGCCATTTTGATGCTTTTCTATTAAATGTTTCGGCCGAATTTCATTTGGCAACCCCTTTATTTGCGAAGTTTTAGTTTATTCACCTCCTCTCTCTCTCTCTCTCTGTGTGTGTGTGTGTGTGTGTGGGAGAGAGATACAAAACAACTAATGGAATTTCTGTTCCGGGTACATTTAAGAAAACCATGCTACGTAGTATTTTTAGTTAGAAGCACTTAACTAAACACAACCATATTTAAAAAGAATTAATCATATTGCATGTTTCTCCAACTTCTCTATAATCATACACAGAGAGAGAGAGGGGGGCGAGGGGGAAGAGAGGGAGAAGGGAGGAGAGTAGAGAAGAGAAGAGAAGAGAAGAGAAGAGAAGAGAAGAGAAGAGAAGAGAAGAGAAGAGAAGAGAAGAGAAGAGAAGAGAAAAGAGAGGGGGGAGTACATGTGAAGGCTTCTGAACCCCCAATATTTAGTCGGGAGAAATTGCCTACATATATGTTTGGAATTCATGTATTGTACATTATTTAAAACAAAGCTACATCTTTGTACCAAATCTCTCACTTTCTCTCGTTTCCTGAAACAGAAAGTGGTGATTGATTGGTTGTCTAATAATGTAGATTCATTCATCCATTAAGCTTTTAGTTATAGTATCTTTAAATACAAAACAAGATCTGATTTACTGGCAGCTTTCTGCCTCCCCTTCTTCCATCATCATCTCCTGCTACACTAACTTATCTGTGGTTTTTTTTTTTTTTTTACAAATCACGCACATATTCTTTTTTAAAGTGCTTTTTTTCTTTTATAAAAGTGAATAAGATTTGAATATCTAAGCAGCTATATCTGTAGTTATCCACACAATTGAAAGATTGATTAGACCTTTTTTTGTTAAAAAAAAAAATCAGGTTTGTTAATATTCAGCCTCTTTTACTATATTTTTTTTTCTTCTTGGCAATGGTACAAGCTTAGTGACTTTTTTTGGGCAACATACATGATATCGCAATGATGTAATATATAATCAATTTAACTTAAATAGCTGTTGAAAGGTTGGAAAGCAGTGAGGAATTCGATACCTGTTTATTTTTCTTTATTTTTTTTTCTATTTGGGTATATACGTAATAGAAAATTGTACTTTTCCATTTTGTTTTCTATCTGAGTCCTATATTCAGTGAATTTTACATACTTATCTTCGTCTTTCGATAACTATTATTCTAAATAAATCAGTAGCAAGTGTAGTTTCATCTACGAATTGCAAAATAGACTGAAGCTCACACTATAACTTATCATTTTTGTATAAATAGTATTCACTAAAAATGTTTCGAGACTTCACTAGGTCTCTTTATCAAACAATTAGAACACGAAGTTTTAACACAATTGAGATATTTACATTTACAGTAGAAATAATGAAGTTAATGTGGACAATATGTGTTAAGTAATTCGTGCTACAGTGAAGGACACAGTAAAAAAAGTGTAGGACTAGACAAACAGCAGCAAAACGAATCTTGTTTCATGCAGAATGCCTTAAGTTTCACGAGAAACAAAAACAAGCAAGGCATCGATAGCTAAACAATAAAACCGAATCACTACCACCACTAATATAACGAGAGACATAACGCCACCTGCGAATGTAGAAAAAAGAAAGGAGAGAATATCTGACGTAAAAAATATCAGAATATCAACGAAAATGGGAAGCGGTTATTAAACATGAATGTGGGGGACCTTCTAACGGATTAGATTAAAATTCTCGACGTAAGGAAAAGTCATTTCGACAAACTTCTTATCGGACACACGGGAAAACAAATAGGAGTTTGATATATATATAGTCTACCGCAGAACTGTCTAGCTAGTTCGTGGTAGAAATTGTGATAAAGAGATTGAAGTTTTTCTTTAAATCACCAGAAATTGTCAAAATCTTAGCCGAATTAATTCAATTAGGAAGAATGGCGCTAGTCAAGAAACTACGAAAATTAGTATTTGAACATCTTATTCTTATTTTCGATGTGATTTCATTCTTAATTGTTCTATTTCTTTTTCCTTCATCCTATATGTTTTGAAATCCTTTTGGCAATTCTTCCTCCTTTGTTTCGCCTTGTTATCATATATTTTGTTCCTCCTCGTTCACCTATTGGCCTACCTCCTCGTAGGCGTCTACTTGCACATCGGTATTACTTTGTAGAACATCTTCTATTAAATCTACATCATGTGACGTAAACGAAAAGCTGGTTCAAGACATTCGATATTAGTCCATTTTGGTCCTCTTTTGTTTAAGAATCGTTAATACTTATTGTTAATACTAATAGTTAAAGAACAATGAAGATAAGTCACGAACTCGTTTCAACCCGCTGCAAATCTCGGAAATATCATAAATACCTATATTTATTCCGCTTATGGGATCGTTGATATACATCCTCACAAACTGAACATTTTTTTTTCTTCTGGAATTTCAAATAGTAGCAGGATTTTTTTTTTTTTTTTTTTCCTTTTTGATAGTCATATGGTTTTTTGAAATCAATGAACAACCACTGATGAGCCGAGTTCCGAGTTCATTTGGCGAAATTTACAGGAGTTGAAGTTTCGGACGATTGGTCCATGCCTTCTATATGTGTTGATTGACTGATCTGTCCCATTGTATTCCTATTCTGTTATATTTGTTTCAAAGCGAAAATTTGGTCTAACGCAAATCCACATCTTTTAACAGAGGCCAGTTTGTGAGGAAGGCTTCATAGCATATTTGTACCTCAAATTCTTTTGCTACAACAAGAAAATACGATTAATTTTAAGATTTTAGATACCTTGCAGTAAAATTATACGCACATTGCTAAAAATAATCTAGTATATATCGTAACTATTAAGACGAACATAACTGCTTAACAAAACTGTAAAATGCCTCTTTTTACTTGAAAGTACGTAATAATTATTAAACTCAAATTCGTATTTGGTACACAGAAATAGTAATTTTGTCATGTAAAACCCTGCCCTGCCATCTATTGTGCAAGAAAAACATTAGCATATCATTTTCAGAAACACTTTCAATGAATCTAATTATTTTAAGTAGTCGCTTCGACTCTATCGTCGCTTTCCATAATTTGCGTACCTAACACGCAACCATCTCAAAGGTATACGAAATGTAAGTAGTGACCTAAGTAATGAGATGTATGTTTCTTTTCCGCCAAGCTTCGGCAAGGTACCTTCTTCGGCACTTCAAATTAACATGGATGTAGACCTATTAAGGAGAGGACAAAATTTTGCATTTCCCGTCTCAGCGGTAGGAGGAGACCTCAACTATCTTTTGATGTGTTTGTACAGTTAACTAAGTTTCGTCGAGAGAGACTACAATCGTTTCCGGAAAACATAGGCAACTTACTGTTTTCGGCACTAAGGGACATGAATCACGTGTATGAGAGGGAACAGCTTTTTGGACCATGGATAAGAGGTGACCTCAGCTAGATTTTGATGTTGTGCAATGTAGGACTACAACCAAGGAACGTGTTGCCGGACGGGAAGATGGTCAACAATTATTTCAGAAAACTCTATTGTTTATGAGGTCAGTGTTTAAGTTTGTAATCTTTTGGCCTCGAAACAAAATGTTGCTCTTTATTGATTTTATTTAGTAAAATGATTGTATATGATTATGTAAAATTATTTCTAATATTGTCTTTTCATCAATACGTATTTATATATCCATTGTTTACAAGAAATGTAGGCCTACGTCCAAGACTTCTCATCTGAGGAAAACATTGTGTACTGGACCTACTGGTATATTTAGTTTCGTGCTTGTAGAGGTATTTGCAGTAAAGCAAGAGACGGACAGGAAAGATGACGCATTATACTCCATGGCTAAGACTGAATTTCATCATACTTCATATTGACATAGGCGGTTGAATTTCGTCATATTCTGTGATTTAAAGGCACGGACAACTGAATTTCAACATGTACTCCTTTGTTAAGACGCGGACGGTTGAATTTTAATGATAGCGGAATCCAAATACCTGTTCTTCATAACGAAAACAAATAGAAGGATAATGACAGAATCACAAATCTCCGTACCTCAGTACACAGAAGATTACACCATCTAGATTCTTAAGTAAGAGTTGCAATGGTTCTTGCTGTTTAGGCCACGAACTTTTCGAACGGCTCAAGTTTTAAACGTAACTAAACAGAAAGTATAGCAATAATAATGCACTTACAGGATACTAATCATACTAATAGAACAATCATAAATCGATACCGCATAAGCGAGATCTAATATGACTCACAAGTTCATCGAAATGGTGACTACCCTGACAAGCGTCTAAGTCTATTCAAAGAGTCTCGTATCGATATTAATAATTTGTAGATGAGCAGTATTTCCTCCTATACAGGCGTCAATTAGCAGCGCTTATTTGAGAAGTCAAGAAGCCAAGGTATACATAATATGAACCGTCTAGAACTCTGAGGTAGGCTTCGCAGTAGAAGTTTGTCAATTGCAAACGACTTTGCATATAACTATGTTTAATTAAATTAATTAATTAGGTCACAACACAGAATCAGGTTCCAAGAAGATGTACACAAATACAGATACATAGTGTTAGAAGTAATATATTACACACAAATCATTAACATACATATCATTAATGATAAATAAGGAGTCCAGCAGTCAAGCAATAAAAATGACTGCCGAATTACAAAAAGCTCCTGGTAATCTTTTATAGATAACCCGAAACATATGTGACACAAAATTATTATATTTTGTACAAAGAAACCTTAGACTTTAATCTGTTCATGTACAAATTATGACAGTTTAGTGTCACATATTTTGGGCTATATTTAAAAGATTACCTCAAACTTTTTAAAATTCGTCAGTCATTTTTATTGCTTGACTGCTGGACTCCTTATTTATCATTAAGGATATGTATGTTAATGATTTGTGTTTAATAAATTACTTCTAACACTATGTATCTGTATTTGTGTACATCTTCTTCTGATTCTGTGTTGTCACCTAATTAATTAATTAAATTAAACATAGTTATATGCAAAGACGTTTGCAATTGACAAACTTCTACTGCGAAGCCGACATCAGAGTTCTAGACGGGTTTATTTATAAATGAACTTACATTCTCAGATGCTGACGTAAATATAGACTTTTATTCTATAAATGTTCTCATCTTATCAAAATTTCTTCAAATGTAGAACTCCTAGCGATGAATGAGATAAGTTATATATGTTCATTTTCTTTCGCAACTACGTGCTTTTGAAAAGCAACCTTGTCTCTTTTATTTTCCTGTTTTATAAAAAGGACAAGGCTGTCCAGAATGATGAATTATTTGTTAATAAGATAATTACAGGCTCACCAACTGGAGTGTGCGATTATCATTGATGATAATAGTGGGCAATGTGGAAATGATTCATATGTTTGGGTAGCTAAAATGTATATGAAGTGTGTGTGCATGTTTGTCCACGTGTCCATGCGATAACCATATTCACATACACATATATATCCACATACGCAACAGAGGGAGAGAAGGAAAGAAAATAACGAAAGATATAGAGTAAAAACACTAACATGGAAAAGCATTAGCGCTATAGCAGTATAGCGTGCACACAATGTTGCCAGATAAACGAACACAGTGTCAAAACTTGGAACAAACTCGATAAATTAAGAGGTCCATATGCGCGACTGCCTGTCGCCACTGTCAACCCATGTCCGTCCCCTCTCCATCCTCTCGTTTCCTACGTCCTACGTGACGTCACACCTATTTCCGGTCGTAAATCACACACACACATACATAGACGGAACAGTGAGAGAGAGAGAGAGATGGGAAGAGCAATGGGGACACCAGCGGAGTTAGAACTCGCGGACTAAAGGCTCTAGCTAGGTGATGGCCTGGGTCGGTGTGATTTGAAGATTGCTTGCATAATCAATGAATTGTTATCGGACTCTGACTCTGAGGACCCCCTATTTGCCACCCTCTCCCCGTTATTTCCACCCTGCTCCCTAGGGTGAGACGGCCCTGGTGGAGAATGTAGGAGGTACGAGATCGCTTGCGCTGTGGGAGGAGAGAGAGAGAGAGAGGTACTGAACTGTTTTGAAAAATAATCATGATGCACCTGTCCACTTGTGTTACTCTGCCTGATGCTATAGCCGAAAGGGATTCTGCATACGTAAACTACACACTGTGTATACATACACATAAATGGATATGTGGATGAAAATGTGGGGAGGAGATGTTATTACAGATGTGTTTATTCTCCCGCTTTTTATTCCTGAAATTAATGCTAATGAATTTGGGATACAAAAAAAGTCCAGATAGAGAGGAAAATGAAAATGTATATTCCTTTAAAAAATAAATATAAAAAACAATGCGTATATTAATATCGAAAACAACTAGAAACTCGCAGGATCTCCAGATTGTATTCCATTTGCATGCAAGCTAGTAAAGAAGGAAAATGCTACCTCATACTATGTACAGGACGATCAAGTAAAGAAAATTCTGGACAAGATTGTGACCAAGTCATTGTCAGTTTAACGGTATTAATTGATTCAATTTACATTTATGAAGAGGTATGGCCTAAGGGATGATGTCTCCTATGCAATGATGTAATGAATAAGGTAATAGAACAACAATAGACGCGAATGATGCACTGAATCAAACGCTTTGGTTAGATCTAATAAAACCAAAATTACTAGAATTGAATTGAATTGAATTCATTGTCGAATTTCAATTATTTTTTGAAATTCATTATTTTATCTGTAACTTCCAAAATAACTGTGGTTATGCTGTGACCCTTACGGAAGCCGGTTTGGATATGATGTAAGTATACCATTACTATTAACATAACTGGCCAATTACTAAAATTCTACTTTCTCTAACGCTTTTGACATAATTGGTAATAAGTTGATAGGACGAATGTCTTTCAGCGATGGAACAAAAGACTTCCTGACTAGTGGTATGACTTTTTCCTTCTTCCAGGTTTCCGGAAAACAACCACTAAGCTAATGGGAAAATTAAAATATGAGTAAGTTCGGACAAAGCAAACTGAATTGAGAGTTGTGCTATTTCATTTTCAACACTTGTATTTCGCATTACTATATATTGTATTTTAAGCAGAGCTTTAATGTTGTTATTTAATTGGTGTGAAGTGAACCAAGATATTTGCTGTTAAAAAAATATCAGCGCTTGTTTTTGTCATTTTATAACTGGAGTGACACGCGAATTAATATCAAGGTTGTTCATAAGGAAGATGCAGAAATGGATTCTTGCTCCTATTCCAAATTCGTGTAATGTTCTCCAATTCGATGAGAAAAGAAAGTCACTATTTCATGTCGGATGTGACAGTTGGTAGTAATGTAGTGGAAACTTTTATATTCTTCTCAGTGCAGTAAATACATACGTATTTGTTCTTTTGTATTTTATGAAAGCATGATCACACAATCTCATTAATTAAAAGTTTTGTGTTATTAGAAATAAAGGGTAGTTTGTGTTTAGGCCTGGAGAATTTTACCAACCTAATAGGCGCATGAATATCAAAGATATTTAATATAAAGTTCTGTAAGAATATAACTTTAATATTTGCTATATCTCAGTTTTAGTTTTTGGTGTTTCAGTAAAGAGTTCAGATTTACTCGATCCATCATAATCTCGACATTGAATAGTTTTTAAATGGTTTCCACATGTGATTTTTTGCTGAAGACCCAATAATATATAACACGGTGATCTGATGTGCCTACAGGTGGACTAACCCCAAATGAATGAACCAGTTTCATGTTGTCAGTGATAAATCAAGTAAGGTTTGCAACGTTCAATGACTCTTGTTGGTTCAATAATTAACTATATAAAGTGCAACATGTCCATAATTGACTTCTAAATAATTTCCGGTTGATCTGGACGAAGTTAATCACAATTTAGGTCTCCAATTATGTATAATCTGTCGACAGATTTCGCACACCGCATTCTCAATTACTGACAGGTACGCCATGGATGATCTCTATATAACAATAATACCAAATGATTCTGAATTTATGTTAATAATAAAACTGAGAATTTCTATTTGGTTAGAATTTCCATCTGGGTTGAACTCAATAACTGTTACATTTAAGTTTTCCACAATACTCACACCCTTCCCTTTGTCTCTTCGAATGATCTAGTATCCCGATATTTTCATTTGCCTTGTAGTAACAGATTCATCGAGACAAGTTTCCGATATACGAGACTCGTAATTGTTACAGAGAATTGAGTGGAAGACAAGGAATTGCCTATTTTACGAATAATCGAGCGAACGAATCCACGTATAAAGACCGGTTCAATCTCAATTCAGGCAGTTCAAGAAAAATTGAACCAGTCATGTAATAGATTCTCGTAATTACTTATCTATGAACTGTTTACGGTAATTTAAGAGACCTTTTAGTTTTAATTTTGCTGAAAACAAAATATGCCCAGAGTGGATATAATTATATTGAGACCTTGTACCTACACTTAATTTAATTAAAACAGGCTGACAAGTCTATCACATTTAACTTGATTGCAAAAATACACAAGCATTACAGTTTCAATATTCTAACAAAATCTTCTTCAGCCGACACACTAATCAACACTAACAGCTCATAACA
>JAGDQP010032745.1:0-21094 GCA_022664845.1 Lepisma saccharinum | reverse complement strand
ATTCACATTTAGAATTACATACTTCTTAATACGAACTATTTGCCATACTATTTATATCATAAAGCTGTCATATGAATCCATTTTTTCCAGTGATTATATATATATATATATATATATATATATATATATATATATATATATATATATATATATAAATTTCTCCTAACCGACCATCCATTGAAGGATCTATCTACTTTAAATATAGCATTTCAAGAACCAATATGTCACTACAATGTCAATAAAATTGTCACATTTCGTTCTTTGTTCTTCTTTTTATGCTCGGAAAACAAATGTTCCATAGCATTGAAATGCAATTTACAATATAAAATTATATTATTTCTTAACTCTAAGAATTGGTCATTATAATGAATAGTAAATTACCTCCACATTTGTAATTATGTTCTGCAGTTACACGATAATGTGTATTTAAAGAGCATGTGTTTGTATTAGATAATTTAATTTAACTATTTATTGTTGTTATTTAATCCTTTTCTCTATTTCAACAACTCTGACTTTATAGTTGGTATCATATTCTTTATTATTTTGTATGCAGGTCTTTACGTACATCTGCACCCAATATGCATCCTTATGTTGCAGTGTTATTTTGGTATTGTACTGTTCATAGCACTCTAATAACGATATAATATATTATTTTATTATTCTTATTATTCACAAGCCAAATACTTTCTTTACTTTATCTTACTTTAAGTAGATTAAATTCTACTTTCTATTAAAATCGAAGTTTTGAAGTTGAATTTTACACATGGCCTTAAGTATCTAATCCTTAGGTATCGATAGCGGAACGGAAAGGATGAAGGAAAGTTTCACCAAAGCCTAATTTAATGTACCATCCCACGTTCTCGTGGAGTGACAGGTGAAGACCCTGGAAAGCGTCAGTCAGGGTGGCCACTGAGATTGAACCCACGACCTTCCGAATGTTAACCTAACGGTCTACATGGAATGGAAGAATTGGCTAAAATTAGTAGATTACATTATATATGGACTAATTTGTTTAGGATTGTAGTCAAGAGGACAAGGACAATAATAATAATAATAAAAGTATAGTGTTGTGAACACCCATATGCATGTACAACACTAGTCTTTTCTCACAAAAGATTACATGAGATGTAAAACAGCAATTATAAAAAAGTCTTAAAGTCATAATAATAATAATTTTGTGGGTTATTAGAAGATTTGTTTCAACTAAAGACCAATCAAATGTCTCAGACAGGTATTGGCGTGTTTACTAGGGCTGACAAAATATCGATATACTGAAATCGATATCGGTATTTTCGAATACCGAAATTTTGGAATCAACTGTACCGAAATATTGATAAACCGAAAATACCGAATATATTGATCTTACATTTTTGAACATAAATTAGATATATGTTCTTTTCGCATCTAAGGCTCAGCCTATGATAGGGGAGCGGAAAGGGTTCGGGAAGCTGTCGGCCAGAACCTATGTTGAAAGTGTATTCAGGCATTCGCCTGGTGTGACTGAGAACAATCTTTGGAGAAACATGACAGGATGATCAGTAAAACCATGTTTTGTTTTTCAGTTCAGACATATACGTCTTCAAGCAAAATTCCCTGATATTACCAAAAAATAACGTGCTTTCACCTTTAACCCTAGCAGGTCCAAGGGTGGCACAAAGTGCCATAAATGAAAATATTCTGCTGACCCTAAAAAAATATTTGAGTAAGGAGCTTGAAAACAATTGTTATCGTTAATTGGTTAGTGGTAATTCTCAAGGAAGCTTAAAAAAAAGGTAGGTGCCACGCGCATATCTGTCGTCTGAAACCTCGCTGGTATGACGTCAGCTGCAGTCAAGAGAGCAAGACGATAGGATAACATGTACGAACACAAGCTGCACCCATGCATTTAACACACAGAAGGGGTATAACACGCTAATTGGCAAAATGATTTGCAATTAGATTTTGTGAATGGTGTGTCATTAGTTCCAAACTAATATTTAATAAACCCGGTGGACATGTTATCGCACTAAGGCGTCTGTGCAAAGTGCAGGGACTTGGGAGAGGATAACACAAAAATCTTCTGGAATAATCAAGACACTTTTTCGATAGTGCACGTACTGTAAAAGCTCTAGTAATATCATCATTTTACCAGGTCTTACATGCGCCATTAAGAAGCATTTCACGTTGGATTTTTGAAAACATTTTGTTAAATTTGTCACTAACCTTTTAAATTTTGGTAATTCTTTTTCGAGATAAGACATTTTGTTTTCTAAAGCTAGAAATTGTCCTCTGCATCTGAAAGTTACATTTTTAATAATTCTCCGACTGCAATCCTTCAAATTGACTGTCACTTACATTTGTATCATTGCTTGTAGCAGCAGAATCGGTCACATTTATAACCAAACTTTGAGGTTTTAAGATATCTGAAGCAAGTTTCTTCGGATTTGTCTCTTTACATCTTGCGCTACGTGCTTTGTTTCGATCGTCCGTAAAATCAACATTCGACGTCTGTAAACAATAACAAATAAGGTTCTGCACAATCTTTTATTTTTTCCAGGGTAAACTGAGCAGTTCAGCTTTCAAATCGCGAATGTAATCTGATTCATCACAATGTTAAGAGCAAATATACGAATTGTCCGGATTCAAAGTGTAGCCCTCCTTCACAAATACACCCAACTGCTACGAAGAGTTTTTTTTTCGGAAACCTATGGTATGTTATTATTTTATCATGTACCTTACCTCTGTTTTTACAAGTAGCAAGATTCCGCCAGACTCACACCTGTGTTTGTGTATACCCCCAAAGTCTCAACAGCACCCTCGAACTTAATTTTTTTGTGGAAAAAATCGATAGAAATCGTACAAAACTTCACCCAATTTTGACTTTACCCTCCAAACTGAAAATCCTGGCTGAAACCCTGAGTAAGAACACACGCTGATGGCATGTTGTAAATGTAATTTCAGAAATAAAAAATACACTAAAACTAACACAAATACACACGATAAAATAAAACAAAACCACACCATGATATATCACACAACTCGCATTCGCAAGATCGCGCTCCGTATTTTAATTCTCGCGCGTCTCGAGTCTTGTCGGCTAATGACGTCACTTGCTACTGCTCATATCCCAGTGACACCTACCTTGTTTTTATCTTCCTTGCTAATTCTCTTGATATGTGCAGAGCCAAATTACTCAATTTCAATTGGTTTATTTAGGTCATTTTTAATAAGGTGGCTCAAAGTGCATCTCTTGGTCCAATACGATACCGATAGGTATATATTTTTTTTCATTTTAATTGATGACAGTTGGCACTCCTGATACTTTTACCAGTTTAATTTGTTCCTTATTATTGTTGTGATTAATGAGCTTTTGTTTGTAGTGGTGAATGGGTGTTGGATACGGAAGATGAAGCACAAAAATGAGTGTAAAACGTAAACAAGTTTTGGCGAAAAGCGAAATTGAACAGGAACTTGAACATTTAGGGGACGAGGAGTCCTTTGTTACTGACGATGATGTTAGTGAAATAGAGGATAGTGATACAGAATATAATGTCGAGCCTTCTGAAAGTGAAAATGATGATGATGAAGAAAATGAACGTGACTGTTCTGCAGGTAATGATGCTCCTGAAGTATATGTTGCCAAGTCAGGACGATGTCATATATCTGAGCCCCTTCGAGGCAGACGACGCCATACACCGAACATTGTGCGAGAATGCTCCGGTTTGCGTCCTAGTGGAAGAGTGAACAACATTATGGATTCATTTGTGATTTTGTTACCCACGAAATCCTCAAAAAGATGGTGCAGTATACGAATAAAGAGGCACAACGGCGAGGTATAAATAAAACTAACGAAGTAGAGATGACTTCATTGATTGGGCTGTTCTTTCTTACGGCAGTTAATGATGACACGAAGCTAGATTATCATGATCTGTGGTCAGAAAGGTTTGGATGAACTGTCTACATAGCAACAACGAACCGGAATAGATTCCGTGAACTGGTGACAATTATAGTATTCGATGACAAAGAAACTAGAGATGATCGTAGGAAGTAGACAAATTTGCTGTTCTTAGAGAGGTGTTTGAACTGATGAATTATACACTTCTCCTGTATTATAGCCCCAGTGAAAATGTAGTTGCAAAACAAGGTACGTTTTGAGAATGGAAGTGTACGCTGGCAAATCTGGTGACTACTTCGGAATCTAGAGGTTCTACACAAATTGTGAAGAGACTTGCAGAACCTTGTAAAATAAAGATCGGTGAATTGAAATTCTCTGCATTTCTTTTGAGATTTAAGAAAATAGAAACAACCTAGACAAATTGTTTGTTAAATTTGAATTTATTTTTAAGGTCCTTAATCAACTTTCGCTGAGGCATGATGGATGATGATGATGAACTGAAATGGTGGAATTATGAAACTGGGAGGAAACGTGAGAACCGCGATGAAACCTACGAAAAACACGTTATGCCAAGCCATAATGACATGAGCAGGCTAGAGCATCGAATAGCAAGAATAGCAAAAACAAACGTTGCTTATAAGGTTAAATCTTTTGTAGCAGAGGTATCGATCAATGGACGGGGAATGAAACGGAAATTTTCAGTACTTTCACTGGACGAATTAGTTTCATTGTTAGACTGCTAGTGAAGATATTTCGTATAATACATTTGTTTAAGTTTGCCATAGAGAAAATAACTTTAAAGAGGAGCAAGTGAGTATTGAATCAATTCCTTAAAGAACCCAAATTTCCCCTTAAAATTGTAGTATTAGGAAATGCCAAACTACAGGCCAGTTTACTTTGTACTAATATCATTTCTAAATTTTATTACAATTATAAAAGTTGTTTTGAACCTGTGAATGGTTGTTATCGTTGCATATACTTTAGTTTGTTCTTCACACTTACAACGGGGTTCAGTTTAATTTAAATTTCGTAAATATGACGGTTTTTTGTTTAAAATCATCTTGGAAAAGAAACGGGTCTTTGCGCTAATATTGTGGTAAGGATGACTAAAGCGATTACACTGTAAATGTAGTTTAAGTTTAGACATAATTTTCTGGAAGGAATACTATTTAGACACTGTTATAATACTATTTGTGCTTCTAAAATTTCAATAAATCACTTCTCGCAATATTTCGTAGTTCCTGCTGCTGAATACGTCAATAAAAGTTTTCAATGTGAACTTATAATCACTTGGTGAATTAGATTTACTGTTATTGTAATAGAAAGACGATATCATGGTGCATTGATTGTTTACGTAAATAGCAGTAAGTTGGGATGTGAGACACATTTCATAATAAGTGGGAAGAAGATATACAGAGAAAATCTTAATGTGGGGCAAAACATGCATGATAAATTAGAAATAACTTAATATTAAATATAGAATATTGAACCTGTAATTGTTATGTAGTTAGTTTCTATGCATAAATCGTGAATTCCAATATGTGTCCATGACCCATCGGATGCACCGTGTTTTTTCCGTAATTTCTTAATGATCCCAGCCTCTTCCTTCGTGTTAGGTACTGCTAAATATGCTCCTTCATCATCACAAATGCGGGAAGCTTCAAACCAAGTTGTTTTTTCCTTGTGGAATTTATAATATCTACTAGAAATTTTCTCATAATCTTTAGGAGGTTCTGGCCTCTTATCTGAAAAGAATATTGTATAATTTAAATGTGCAAATATTCTAATACCTTTTTACGATATTTTAAACATATTGTTAATTTACAAATGTAACACATATTAAATACAAAATCATAGTTTTAAGAAAACAAAATAAAACAAAATTTCACGTTTGCAGCTAAAAGTCAATAGGGTCATTTCGAGGATTCCCATCAGTTTGGGAAATTCCGACATATCTAAGCTCGCTGCGCTGTAGATTGCACAATAGTGAACTCGTGATGTAAACAATATTCCAGGCTGAGGCTTAGTAGTGTACTGAAACTTTGCGCTAATTTGTGAGTTTGTATGTTGCATTTATGAACAACCAAAATCATATTTGTAAAGGAAATTGTCCAGAAAACGCGACTTAAAATCACCGTTTTAAAATAGAACACACAGTTTGTAAGGTTTTTACGAACAAGCTCATGGAATTCGATCATTCGTTGCCAACCATGAAACTGTAAAGACTTATGTGTACACAGGTACTTTCTCTTCCTTTAGTCAATGATACTGACTCCAAGAATTAACATATTTATAATACGAAGCGTTAGGCTCGTACTAGGCGTTTTGGTGCAATACGGACATTACGTTCTGGGGTAATTCCATCACGTTCACAATAGTATATTTCTATACTTTCTTTGCAAATATCTATGTGGCACTATTCATGTATATTATAGCGTTGTCTTTCTGTAATTACAATACTAAACATTGTTTTTCACTACTCATCAAAAACTTCGAAAGGATCTAGAAACAAACAAACAAAAAAAAATGGCTTCAGCTCTTTTTATCGTAAGAAATAAGATGACCGTTGCTACAAATACAGAAGCGTCTCAGGTTCCCCGATACACGTTGCCGGACATAAGAAAGATAAGGAAAAATGGAGGAAGTAAAATCCCATAAAAAATGAACTGAGCTTAGCAGAAATTCTTTGAGATTAAGTTTAACACATAGTTTCAAAACTTCTTAAATTAACCCAGTAATAAAGTCCCTGAGATGTTCCTCCAAGTATTCATTATGAAACTCTGCATCAGTTATCAAAAATGCATCGTAATTTGGATTGATTCTGATCGAGTTCTTCGATCCTTAGTTTGACTTGTTCTTAGAGGTAACGAGGAATTCTAGCAACGCGATAATGTTTCTTCTGCACTTTATTCTCTTTATAATCATTTAATTTCTAGATAATCTATCAGCTGACATCTTCGTATAGAATATCAATTTATTCTAAAGTGCTACTAGGTGTATAGTAATACATGCCAAATGTTTACATGTTTTTTCATTTGGTCTAGGAATTGCCTCAATAAAGTTTTATAACTTCCCATATGGTGGATCAATCTCGACATTTCTCACTAGTTTCACTGAAAACACTTTCGGTTGCCAGAGTTTTCAGATGTGCAAGGGGAAACACGTATTAAAAGAAAGCAGAGACAAACGCTTTATGGCGACGTTCAGAAATCTTATGCCATTGCTTCATATGATTCCCAAGATACAAAAAATTCTTAGCGGGTCGGCAATCAATCTTATTACCATAGTTAAAAAAATCACAATTAAATCGTAAGTTTGAACAAGGATATAAATACAAAAAATATATTTTGTGGGAAATAATTAAACAATTAATAACATTTATATTATTTACTAAAATGAAAATATATTTTTACTGAAGACTAAGAACGGTCATCTAATTCTCATATACTGCCCAGGAAGTTTCTTGGTGTTGGATTTTGTCTTTAAAAAAAGTATTGGTGGGTTTATTTCCTTCTTCAAACTAAAGGAAGAAACGTTTGAGCAGTTGTAAGTGGCGGTACGTACAAATGGAAACATCGATCAGAATAATCAACAAAATACTAACAAATACCGTCAAATGAATGTTATTTACAAGAAATAAACGCACAATGAACTCGGAAGTTATAAGTAATTAGTAAATTCGAGAGCCTGAAGAAGAGCATGAAGAAAACGAAACGCCAGCTCGTGATAGGAAAAAAGCAAATAATTGCTGTTAAGACACCAGTAAGGGACCGTAACACGAAATAAGGAAGACATTATAAACATATTTGAAAATTTCTACAGAGAATTGTACTACTCCGAAGAAGAGCTAGGAAATGAAGATTCAGAAGAACATTATGTAGATGTCAAAAATGTAATGGAAGAAGAAATGGATAAAGTACTTCGAGGGATGAAGAACGGAAAGTCGCCAGGAGCTAATGGACTCAAAGCAGAGATGTTTAAATGGGGAGGTGAAAAGATCAAAGAGGAACTTGCTAAATTATTTTCAATGTGCCTGAGGAAGAGAGAAATACCCAGAAGTTGGAATAATGCTGTGATAATTTTGTTGTACAAGAAAGGGGACAAAGAACGCGTGAAAACTACAGACCAATTACTTTACTGTAAGTTCTATACAAAATGTTCACCAAAGTTATTTTGAATCTTATTGAACGGGACTTGGATTTTAACCAGGGAAGAGAACATGCCGGATTTCGTCGTGGATTTAGCACAATGGACCACATACAAACATTGAATGAAGTTATGGAAAGGACTAATGAATAGCTTTCGAAAAAGCTTTCGATTCGGTCAACTTGTCAGCAGTACTTAAATAACTTGAACATCAAGGCATCGAGAACGAGTACATCAAGCTACTGCGAAACATTTATTCGACGGCCACATCTGTCATTAGACTACATCAAGAAAGTGAAAAATTTAAAGTTGGAAAGGGGTAAGGCAAGGAGATTCAATTTTCCCAAAACTGTTTTCTTCAGTTGTGGAGAGAGTGTTCCACATTTTAAACTGGGATGAAGTTGGAATTGAAATTAATGGCGAATAGCATCATCACCTACGGTTCGCTGATTATATAGTCTTGTTTGCTCCAAATCTGGAAGAACTACAAACCAGAATCGAAGAGCTGAATAATGAGAGTTCGAAAATAGGACTTAATGAATTTAAGTAAAACAAGCAACATGCTGCAAAAAGGAAAATAAAGATTAGCGGAGAGACAATTGGCATAGTTGATGAGTATGTTTACCTACGCCAACTAAAAGCATCGAATGCCAAGTAGACTGATGAAATAAATGGAAGATGTAAAATGGCGTTGAGTTCGTTTTTAAGACTACACATTATTTTCAAAAGTAAACTACCAGTATGTCTGAAGCTTGAAGTTTATAATCAATGTGCCTTACCTGTGATGATGTACGGTTGTGAAACTTGGACATTGAATGTGCAAGCGACTCAAAGATTGAGAGTCACAGAAAGAGCAATGGAGATATGCATGCTAGGAATAACCAGGAGGGTCAGGAAGACAAACCAATGTATTCATGCACAAACAAAGGTAGAGGATGTAATGAAAACTGCGAAGAAGCTGAAGTGGAAATTGACCGGTCACAAAGCTAGACGAACAGATGGAAGGTGGACGACAAATGTACTATATTGGATTCCTAGAGAAAAGAAACCACCGAGACGACGTCCAAACGCACGATGGGTAGTTGAAATCAAGGGTTTTTCAGGAGCTACATGGATGAGGATAGCAGCAGACCGAGATATGTTGAAAGAAAAGTGGGAGCCCTTCATCCAGCAGTGGATAGCAAATGGCTGAATATGATGATGATGATATGCTCAAAAGATTAGGAGATGTGAATTTGTTATACCACAGAATTGTTATTCTTCTTCTTGAATCTATCGATAATCTATATACACACTTTTTCATTAGTGAAATAGAAAAATATGAAAGTGATAGTAACAGCTCATCAAATAGCAGTGTTTTACCAGTTACACAGTGCAATAAAAATTTCATGAACGAGTATTCGTATTGTTTAGGTTGTTATAAATCATCATGGATAAACATTGAAACTACCAGAGCATTATCCAATTTATAGGAACTTGCATTGATATCAGTCAATGAATATTGGATGAAATAATATGTTTATGAATGAACGAAAAAATACAATTAAGCTATTGTTATGTGACACGAAATGAAAACAAAATTTTATTTCCTACAACTCTTGGCAAGAACAACTTTTACAATGAAGGTAAGTTCATTAACATTATTCGTGCGTTTATAGTCTTCATTTCTCAAGTTTTTATTGTTATATTGCCATGGTTTCCCACAAATTAAATCCCATAGTAGTGCACAAACAAAAATCGGAGCTACTAATGCATTATTATGTATTGTCTGGAGAAGCGCAAGTAATTATGGTGGTTTTACCTACCATAAAATCCATAGTTTGTTATTTTTACCAAGAAGGTGATTTTGAATAAGAGATTCCACATACACGTTGCCCGCCCAAAAAAATATTCATTGAGGTCTCTGCCCGAAGTGAAGCTTGTCAAGTAAGGAAACAAGCCACAAAATTATGTCGCAGTGTCGGGTCTGTAGGCAGGATTAAGGAACATTCATGATCTCGAAGTTTAGTATTGGACAAACGATAATCCCTACTAGGTTTATTGTGATACATTTAGAAGACAGCTCGGTCGATGATTCTTGTTTAGACATTGTTTACGTGTAAACGTCTAATAGGGTGTTCCAAGAAAAAACGACGGCTTTATTAATTTTTCGTTTCCTAGTGACAAAAGTGTACATTGGTGGCAGATACCAAATGTGAGTAATTTCAGAATTCCTGGAGGTGTTTTGGTGGTTTGACATCTGCTGTGAAACAACCCGCATACTATTGTTAAAATCGCAACTTTACCCGTACCATTACCGTACATTTTTGTTAGCATGGAACTTTTTAAACGTATATGATTTGAATTATGTCCGTTTTAATGCCGATTGTGCACTTTCATATTATATAGTTCAAGAAATATCCAATTTAATAGCAAATGTCATTTGGCTGCAACATTTTTTATTTATTTATCTTTTCATTGGCACATCGCTAATGACTTTTATAGGCACACGTGGGTCGAATCTTGTGCGAAGTTTTATACTCAGGGTTTAAAACACGTGTGTAAACAATAACAATTATTCACTTGTACCAATTGATCTTCTGCATGAAGGAAGTTACAAAAAGACGTTGACAGATCAAGTTCTAGGAAAGAAGAGAATTGTATTTATACGCAGAAAAAAGACGCGATTGAATTTTCAGGAAATACAGAAGTGATAAACATATCACCTTGATCAAAGAGTCTGAGGCATAGTGCACCGAACATTCTCCCCTTGAATCAGCCCAAGTTGCCAGGGCAATTCTTGACTATCTTAGAAACAGTAAAATCAATTCATTTTTTCTTCAGATTTTTGGTTGCAATGGGACAGCTTTGAACACACGTCGTTGTAGATCAATTTACTGGAATTTTCATCGCTATCCTAATGTAACATTCGGTATGATTGTTGTATTAAGTTACACATCCCCTTGCTAAGACATCTAATAAAGTGATTGGATAGAGAACAAAAGTCCCAAAAGAAAAAGAGAAACAATTCTTACCTGTAAATACTTGCCTCTTTTTGAACTTTCCGACGAATACTTGTCGACTGGGTCAATGAAATGGTAAGTATGTCAGACATGCCTATCAAAGAATACCTATTAGAATTTTTCAGATTGGTTTTCAATGGGAGTGCTCAGAAAACCTCGCGCGTATAGAGTCAATACCGATAATTCAGTCGAGATAGCTCAATAAAGCTAACATGATTTTTCGTCATCACGTGAGCACATAAATATCTAGACTGAGGAATGCAAGTCCTCGCATCCCTTTGGTATTCAGTAAATGTTTCTATTTATGAAGAATGAGGCATCTATGGAACATCGTTCAACGGTTACGTTTCCGGTTTTTTGAACTTCGTGACAACAAAGTAGTGCGAAATGTCGTTCATTCACATACTGGGATAACATTCTAATCTATATTATATCCGACACCAATCAATAATTCAGAGCTATAATAATGAAATCAAGAGTGGTTATCAGAAACCGGTGTGCCTGAGTTTCTTCCTCCAGAAATCATATTCCACGATTATAATTATTAGGGTATAATTGAAAAATTCACATGCTCGACGACAAAAATCTCCTTATACGAAGTGTAACACTTCAGTGGAATTGCAAGAATGCATCTGGATCTTAGTTGTAAAAATTGATTGTCATGTGCTTAAATTGTGTCAGCAACTTTGCACACAGGAAATCAAACAACATTCACTTAAGAGCACGTTCCACGTTAATTATCAGATATATTGTTTCCTGTAATCCCACTAATTAATATGGAAAGTGTTCTGAAGTTCTTTTCACGTGGGTTCATGTAAAAACCGTTCTCCTAAAAATAGCATTGCATCCGAACCTTTCCTTTCCTTTCTTTCCTAACCCTTTCCTTCTGGCCTGGAAGTTGGGGAAAATCATAGATATTTACTTGCGCGGTATCTATGCACCTCCTAATTATTATATGGTCATTAATATACATAACTAGAAAGCTTATGGGGCACATAATTCAAACGTACTTCATTTGTACCCTCGTACCCAATTTGTGGGAGACGAAGGCAAACGAAGACAATATTTTAGCGAAAAATGCCATGTTTATATAAATTTTCGTAAGCTAGTGGTACTGGTATTTATCGTAAAGCGACAAACGAGAAAAGGAATACAACATAGACTTCCATGTCAGGTGTATACAGAATGTAGAAAGAAAAGTACGATACAAGGTGAGAAGAAATGGGAAGGCAAATACTACTAGCGAAGCACCTTGTAGATTTAAAAATAAATAATTTCAGTTATATAGATCCATGGAATCTGCGGTCCATAAGCGTCCCATAATCATGATCCTACGGCACCCTGCTTATGGACCGCAGATTCCACATACGTAACGTTTCTAGCACGTGCTGCGCAGTGTATTCAAAATGACGATGAACAAATAAATTTAGGGTGAAAACATTTCTTTTTCACAATTCACCGTAATGTAGCAACACTGGACACAGCGTACGTCGACAAGAATCTTAATTATGAAATGAAACAATTCCTGATTTACCAGAGGCGAAAGATAACAACATTTTAAGATAAGTCAACAATAAACGAAATTCGTCTTGTAAAATTTGTACTACTAGTTTGGATTTAACACAAGTTTCTCTGCTCACCTCTTTGTCTGTTACATTTATTATTTTCCTTAACGTCTCTTGTTACATGCGTATGCACAGCGGAGGTTAAAATGTTGTTAACAAGAATGTTGACTCCCAGTTATCAAGAGAATATTTTATCTTGATGTAGTCTGCAACTCTGGACTGTTTTGTCAAGTAGTGGATTATTTTAATATTAAAATTTCAATTACGAAAAGAGAACTGTTTTAGAGGCTACACCACGCAAGAATATAACCACATGGAGGTGGCTGCAATATACGTCTATTCTACCACTATCTAGTTTCTCTTATCTGTTATTTGCTCTTTTGGAAATAACGTAATTTAATCTTTATCTTAAAGTAACTACGGCAAGTTCTCGCATTAAGTTTGAGCGATTGTATAAATATATTGTTCTCTGTTCACACACAAAAGTTGGTGACGACTACAATTGAAATGATTAATATTGAAGGCTAAAACGTACCCTTTACATTTTCTTCGTCAGTCAGAGTAGGAATGTTTGTAAAAAGACCTATGACTCAAATAAAACCCTACCTCAATTAAAAACAAATCTTATCAATATTAATAAACTCTTTTATTATATTTAATTGATCATATCCATTTGATTTTGGGCTCGGAAGTTTATTTCAGATGTTGTTAAAAGTCTAGCATACTATTATCTTTTTCCCTCAGCATGTAGAGTTCTTGCTTGTAGAATGTTCACCACAGCGATTTGCATTGTTTCTCGTTGATTTCCATCACCAAGAAGAGATTTGCAAAATGTGAGAATCTGGGTATGCAAAAGATGAATTTCCTCTTCTACTACAAATCTGGGTAGAACGGTCAATAGCCGTGATAGACCAATTGTCAAGAAGAGATGTCCTGGTTCACTGATACATTTTGTCTTCGACTGTATATTGAAGCGTAATGGAACATAACCGTTCATTAAAATCTCCGTCAAAATGTTGAGGGACACTTTAGAGTTTTCTGAAGAACTGTATAAGCGGAGTATTCTGGATCCAATCCTAAGCCATCATGCATGCGCTAGGTCTAGTTTACTTTGTTTCCTGTTCCCAAAAAATTCTTCCGCATTGTCCATTCTCAACACGCTTACTTATTTCAAATAAATACTTTTGATAACTGCTTATATCTGCAAAATTCCACGTGGTAGCTCTGAGGAGATAGTATTAAAACCCAACAGTAGCCGTTTTCCTTAAACTCCAAGTAATTTTTCAATTGGAAATATGATGGCAATTGGGTCCATTGTAGGTCTATGTACTTCAAACAAATCCCTTAGAAGGAAATCTTCAACACGAAGGTAGACAAACCAATAAAAAGGTTTCCAAACTACTTCTCAATCTGACTAAGTCTTCTTCACACCGATATTTATGATAATCCGTCGCACCTTACAGCAAATAACTTTGATATGGCCACATTACGACGTTCTTATTTCATTGCAAGAGCAATGTCCAAAATGTCTACCACCCGTTTCTTCCAAAAGCTTGTAATGATCTCTATTTACTATGTTCCTATGTCATCTGATCAATTTCCTTACTATTATGAAAGTTTCGTTCTTCAGTCTCTAAAACCGCAACAAATTTGATTCTGATTTCTTAATTGAAATCGTCCTCACGGACTTTTCTCCGATTCTTCATTACTTCCGTCTGCACTTTGCTTTTGTCTATAACGTTACGGGTATCTTCCTTTGACAGCAAGCTAAGATGTTCCTGCATAGCACTTGCGATAGTTGCAACTTTTCGCATTGGGACTCCAATTTCCGCAAAGACTGCCAAACACATTTTGTTTTTGAATATTTTATACTAATGAAGTGTCCTAGTTTTATATACTGAATAAAATAACGACTAAGATAATGTTATCAGGTCATGTAGTTTTGATGAAACAACAAATACTCAAATGTGATTCGAAACGCGGGGATAGAGAAACTGTTGGAAAGACCGAAATGTCGGTGGAAGTACACTACTAAAAGATATCTTATGATACGGAAATAGCCCTCCATAATGAAAAAAAGTCTGTATCTTATCCACTCTAGTATCCAATAATAAACATTTAATGTTGCGATTATTAATTTACGGTTTCGAAATGCATATTGTTTGTTAGTAACTCAAACGTTGTCTTCTAAAACACGAACCTACCAACATCTGCAAATTAATATCAAATTTAATTAATCCCTATTCCACTTAAGTAATGTTCTTAATCGTGTTTGAAAATGTCTTTCTGACACCATAATAAATAAAATAATTTGCTTCAAGATTAGTCGGGATTTGGTTCCTTTTTGGTATTCTTAACTTGGAGCAAAAACTTGAGGCATTAGGCTTGAAAGAGTATTAATTAAAAACACAATAATTAGCTACTATAATAATTAAATATTAAATAGTAATAATAATGAATTGATTTGCTTATTTCTGATATATTTACAGAAGTGTATCCTGTAATATATATCATCGTTTGCTCTTTTATGATTTTAATGAATAGATAACTTCAATAATTTCTAAGAATAGTGTCCGGAAACAAATTATACCGAAATTTTATAACACTATACATCGTCGGTGTTGTTAAGAAAGTGGAGCAGCACAATATCAATTTCTTTTTAGTGCATGCAGAAAACTTATGCATTGAAAGGCATCCTTAATGTATTTGTTTTTGTAAAAAACAATTTGTTCTGAAGCATAATTTTCGCCCCATACGGAAGAGCCTGAAGTGGTGAACGGAGTGTGTCATTTGTTTGAAATTTGTTTTAGGCTATCATAAAAGTTCTTTAAAAAGTGCACCATGCTAGTTGCAAAATACCGCCAAACAACGCGGAAAAGACTTGAAAAGAAAGTGGTCACCCCTCAGAAATCTGCGTTTTACTCATAATGGTTTCAAGAGGCAGTCACTGCATACACATTTAGTTAATCCTTACAGCTTCTGTATCATCGATTTCCGCAAACTCGATACCTGCAAACTATTCGTGCTATGCCTACTCTCCTAATATTCCACCTAATACTTATTTGTGAAGCATACTGAACAACCGTGATCAACAATCTCGTAGTATTTAACAATTCAATCGGATATAACTTGTATGTTGCATTGAATTTCACGGAATACCATTTTGACCATGTTTCACGGTTTGCAGTGTTGCTATGAAACATGTTTGTTGATGGATGGAGTACACTTGGAGCACTTGTAGTGAATAATTTGTATGGTGCCTGGTCTATTACTTAAACATATATTTTTTTGGACTGCATGATTGTTTGTCTCTAGCATTGTGCAGTAAGATTCAGTTCAAATGCCATATATGAGTACATGTTGTGTATTTCGATATACTTTATTTCCAGCCATACTGTATATTGGAGAAAGTATTTAATACAATTTTAAAATATAGTTATGAAATTAAACTACACTTACGCGTCCAGTCTTTTGAAGCTATGACATTTTTCTTAATAACTAAAACAGAAAAAATATTTTATTAATATCGTAAAACATTTATGTATTCTAAAGTAAATATTTGTTAGGTGTAAGTACGTTTGAGACACTCTTATGCTACCAGGAATGTGTTTTTAAAAAATACACTTCTATTTGGACTATCTTCATTGATATATGAAAATAACACAAGCACCCTCATATATATACCGTAGGGTTTGGTAATTTCAATATGCTATATTTTATATATTTTTAATAGTTTCAATAGTATTCATTTATTATACTATAGGAACAAAAACTACAGATGTTTTCGTATAATTTGTATTGCCATGATCAAGTCACTAGTGTGTTTTAGGTTGCTTTTAACTTCATAAGTAAACATACGTTCTACATTTCTTTTCCGAACGTAGTAAAGGAAAGGCTCAAATTCCTTTGGTTTCTCGTAGGGAATGTAATCCCGAATGGATTTTACAATCCTGGGATTTTGGGACTGAGTTCTACAATCCCGGGATCCCGGGATCGGGATCCCGATCTTTCAAGCTAAATATAATTTGTTTTTCTGTCTCTTCTTTCGCTTTTGCCGCAGCGTACTTACAAAACAGGGTTTATATGTGACCCATGGACAGATGAAAAATGGTTATCCACGTCCAATGAAAAATAATTAGAACGGAGAGAGGAGAAGCTCTTCAGTAAGAATGATGCACTTAAATGTACGAGCAACCTTATTAATATTTAAAAATACAAATTTTCTTACATTTTTGTTGGAATTAACAAACACATGCCACAATCTCGCGATTTAAACATCTATTTGTGAAACATAATTATTGTAAATTTCCTTATCAGCAGTTAGTTGACCAGCTTGAATAATATGCATAATAGACAGCAAGAGGTCTAGAAGTTATTGTATCTAACTGTTGTTGTCATGATTCTTTTCGAAGTTCTAACGTACCCACAAGTAAGCTTCTATATTACTCAATAGTTTTGTAATGCTAGGAGCATTTCGAAACATTTTCTTTTTCTTTAATTTTCTTTAAAGAGAGTTTGCTGATGAATGTAGATTGTCAATGTTGTGAAGAGATTCTAAATTGCTGACAATGAGTTTTCCACGCGTGTTCCTACGTACATATGCCGTAACCACTAAATAGTGTCTTTCCAGTTGCACTTTGCTGTGAAGAGTAACTTCTAGACCTCTTGCTGTATGAGTGAAGAATAGAATTTTCGTTTTAGAACTTTCATCTTATTGCCATTTGGAACACGGAACAATTTGAAATTTTAAGGTTTCTCCAAATTATTTCTTGTATCAAACCGGTTGACACTAGGTATCACTCAACCACTTTTGTCATTTGACAATTTTACGCAGACCCTTACTGTCCCTAGGGGACACGAAGTGGACCTTCATAGCTAAAAATGTTAGCCCCTTAAATAATGAAGGACGTGCTTTTGCGTTTTCTTATATTCGCAGTCGTTTTGAAGATACACAGGGTGGCAACGAATTTTATGAGCACGAAATGTGACAGCCGCCATTTTGGATGGCGTCAATATAGCGACTTGAAACTTTCGGCAAAATATTTCTTTTGTCGAGACCTTTCAAATGATATCCCCTTTGACATTTTAAATTTTCAAGTTGCCACCCGTACCCCGAAGCTGTTTTCTGTAGAAAACTGTTTTCCGTAGTCTACTTTAACATAAGAATTTTTTATTGCAATAAAAAAATACTACCGGAAATGTCCATTGTTTTACCACCAACCAATGACAAAATGCAAAGGATATAACACTTTTGAAGAAATCAAATATCGAGCATGAAAATGATTTACGACGTGTGATTATATTACCTACCTTGCCGGAAGTCATTGAAAAGAATTGAAAATCAGTAACTCATCAAAACTAAAATCAAAAGAATTGAAGTATTTAACTAAAGACAACCTATTAACATGTCCGGTTTTGATAGATCACATGCTTCAGGCAACACATTCCTATCATGTTACAATACTTGTCTCAGAAATAAATGTCTGATTTAATTTAACACTATTTGCTTATAATCAAAATAAGATATTACAATATAGAGGAGTCATTACTCTTGTGGTTCCGCTTAAGTTTTTAAAACAGACAACAAAGATTCTGCTACATACTCCAGAACTAGTACTATCTCAATACGCTACGTTTAAGAGAAGGGAGCGACTCGTATATTGAAACAATCCAAGATCAATTCTTACGTTGGCGACATGCAATGTAATTTCTTCACCTCCATACAGTCTACTAGATAGAAATATGACAAATCCTAAAGAAGGTCGTAATAGCTATCTATGGTTGGTGTACCTGTAAATGTGGTATTAATTAAGTACACAGTGTTGACCATAGGTACAGAAAATGATTTCAAGAACATGCTTCCTAATACAATAACACTTGACGTAATGTGCGAAACATCGTACACTCCAACATGGCGAGAACGTAGGTAGTCCTCGCGGAATAATGTCCAATTCTCTTATTTGGAGCGCCCATGAGCCTTTCGAGGGTTCGAAAGTTCTATCAACACAAAGTATCTTTACAAATTATGTGACTGCATGTTTTATAAAATATATTAATTTCTGTCTTATTAGGTTTGTTTAACTCTGGATAAGTAAGTTCTACTTTTTGTTACATAATGAGAAACGTTGGATGCGCTTGCACCCGGCAGAGAAGAAATTAAATCGAAACACATTAAAATGTGTGAATAATATTTTATAAAATTTATTGATATAATTACTGAAATATATATTAAATGGAAAATTTGCCATAAACCTATTACAATAGGAAAAGTAAAGAAAAAAAACTCAAAGGCAAGAGCAAACCAGTGTAATCTCTGGATATTTCTTTCTTCATCACATTTTTAATATACTATGGTCTTGCCAGGGTTCGACAAACAAGACGTTTGCAAATATTACGCAAAACATTTGATTTTCTGTAATGCGTTCTAATGCGAACTTAAACAAATAAAAATTAATTTTAGTTAAAGTTCCACTATCAGTAACATGGAGTGAACTGACACCCTATATTGAATGTTCAGACAACTACAAGGTTCAGTTACACACCGCGATAGGCTTAATCAACACTTGCTGGAATAAAAATAAACACACTGAAGCTAAAGTAAATGAGATGTGCAAACTTAAAAACATTCTAAAAACAATTTATATTCCATGTTATTCATCCAGGGTTTATCTTCGTTTAAGTACTTCGATTTAGCCAAATTTCTAGTTTTAACCCTGAATAAGGCGATATCAATTCAAAAGATGCAAGATTGTCACATGGGATTTAATATTGGATGTCATGGATCTGAACTTATTCTACACTAACAAATTATGAGGGTATACTTACTATGTCAATGAGATCTTATATACATTATTACTATATAATATTTACAATTCGAAAAAATAAGACTCCCATATACTTCGGATATAGCCTGAATTATCGAATAAATATTCATCAGTCCCCAAACGTAATAGTAATAAAATTAATGTTCCCTGCTGGAGACACCGTAAAACGGATAGTTCATTTTATGCATTGTTAGTATAAACATGAAATTACTTGCCGAGCAACACTGCACACTTTACCACTTCGAGAGCGTTCAGCAAAAAAAAAAAGAAGAAGAAAAAGAAAGAAAGAAAGAAATTCTTCCAGCATCGAGAGTATGAAGAAGCTCGAGTACATACGGTACAATCTGACAATACTGCCAAATTGTATAATGTAAATCTTTTGGATGGCCAATTCTCCTGATGAATATTGTAACGGGATAGAAAACTAACTCTTCAAAAGTGGTCCGAATTATTTCTACGATAATAAAGGTTATATTAGAACAGTGCTGAAACCATATGTAGTGCTGTCAAATTGTGCAAAATCCAATACAAAGAAAATTTATGTATACCGAACATTCCATAAATAGCACGGCTATAGCACAAAACTGGATGAGCTCAAATATCTTTCAACATATATCAAAAAGATTAACACACCTTTCTACTATATGGAGCGTCCGGCTGCAAGACTCTTTTTTCCAATATGGCACTTTTCCAGAAACTAAAAAAATGAGAATGATATTGCAGACTTCTTACCTAGAAATAATTTTATCGTAAAGGTTTAGAACAGAAGAACTGAGATTTTACACTGAGGATATGCTGATATCAATTTTATAACACCCTGTAATACCAATATCAAATTTTATAGTTTTGAGCGTAACACGTATGCAATGGAACGATGCATATGTTCTAAGCGATTTTAGCTTCAGTCTTGTATTGTCTGTGTTTACTTCTGTAGTTTATCTCAGACAATTAAACATCATTTATTTATTTGACATGGACTTAATTGATTTAAACTTATTTAAAATCAGCCGTCAAATTAAAATGGCAAAACTAAATATATTTTTTTAATATTCCGCGAAAAGCATGGGAATAATTTCAATAGGTTGGCCAAAATAAAAGGATAAAATATTACTGAAAGAATTATAATGAACTATTTTAAATACATAATAAAACTTACAAATTTCCTTGCAGTAATCCCATATTGCCTCTTCATTAGGAATTGTATATGTAAATTCTGCAATTAAAAGATTAAAGCATTTAAGCGATTGACTATACAAACGTTCAGTTTACAGTTTATGTACGCTATCTTTTAAATATGTATTAATATTTGCTTCCCTTGGGAACCATATCTTGCAAATATCTTAAAATAAACATATATTAGTAACAACATATTATATTCAATATGTGCACTAAAAAACTTGAAATCGTTATATAGTTTATATTTAAGAATATGCAGGAATCACTTTAAAATAGTTTTGGGTTGGAAAAACGTGTTCATATAAGTAGAAATATCTTCACCATAGTTTAAATTACACTACATACTTTTAGGAGGTTCTTTTAGTTACGTCTTTCTTTCACATTTTAAACATTGTTATGTGTTTCATTATTCCAACCAATAATCTCCTAAAATGATTTAGTTAAAGATACAATCTATATCTATCTATCTATCTATCTATCTATCTATCTATCTATCTATCTATCTAT
>JAGDQP010032744.1:0-21094 GCA_022664845.1 Lepisma saccharinum | reverse complement strand
GAACACTCCTATACAGCAGCGTCTCTAATCGATTCCCTGCTTCAAGTACAGGAGCCTGTTTGACTCTTTCCTAAACATATTGTTTTCCAATAACCCTCCTGAGTCCTGACTCTTCATATGTGCAAGCAAGAGTCATATGGTATGCAGTGACACAGCTTTCATCGCTCACTTGTGTATCTAGCATGTCACTCTACAAACCTCAGCGTGGGTAGAGCCTCTTAGTTTTGTCTTTCCGAGTAGATCTTATAATTGTATATCCCTAACCAAAGAGCCTGTTGTTACATATTACTTAGTTACTTACACTATGGGATACGGAACTAGCAAGTTCATCGCCGCGGAAACAAAAGCTCGCCAAAGGATTCTATCCCGGGTCAGATCAAACTAGTTTTCATCATAAGTACCTGTTCCTCGAAGATCACTTCTCATATTATCCTCCCAACAACATATCGGTCTTCCTAAATGTTTCTTTCCCTCCGGCTTTCCAATCACGATGGCATGTAATATCCGCGTTTCTCCCATCCGAGATATATGCCCTGCCCATTTTAATCGTCGCGATTTCATTATTCTTACAACATCAGGTTAGTTGTAAAGTCCGTGAAGTTCATCATTATGCAGTCTTTTCCAAAATCCAGTCATCTCGTCCCGTTTAGACCTGTATATCGTTCTCTTATTTTCCAAGGATAAAATCTCAGCCAAAGTGAATCTATTCCTTCTAAATCCACATTGACGATCTCCAATTATTTCATATACGTATACGCTTAGGTGATCTATAAGTGTATTATTCAATACTTTATAAGATGTTTGCAATAAAGAGATTCCGCGGTAATTATTACAGTCCGATTTATCGCCTTTTTTATAAATTGGAACTATTATTGAAGTTTTCCATTCCTTTGGAAGCTCCTCCTTTCTCCATAAAGCGTTTACAATTTATACAGTTCCTTGATTAGTGCCGTTCCTTCCACTTTAATTAATTCAGCTGGAATTGTCTATTCCTAGTGATTTGATTTTTTTTTTCAGTTTCTTTATCGATATTTCGACCTCGGTTTCCCTTGATTCGGGTATCCACGGTTCTGCGGTATAACTATCAAATTCTTCTTTTTGTTCTGAGTTGTGTACATTAACAACTTTGCGAAATAACTTTTCCATACATCGATAATTCTAGCCGGATCCGCCTGAACATCCCCGGTTTTCATTTCTAACCATCCCTTACCTCGGCTAATAACCTTTTATTAACGGGTTTACTCCTTTGTATAGATTTGTTATTTGGCTTGCAGTTTTTCTCTATCTCCTGAATTATCTGCGTAAGATATTCTCGCCTTTTGCTTCTGAACTCTCGTGTAGTGTTGCGTTTCACGTTATTGTAGTGGTTGGTATTTGCTTCGCTTTTGTTATTTAGCCATCGTTGCCTTGGTTTTCGTTCCTCACGAACTTGACACCTTCATGAAACCCAAGGCTTGTTTTCCTGGTGTTTCTTCTCACCTAAACGTTCCTTCGCTGCGCCCTTCACTATGTCACGAATTGTCTCCCACGTATTACATCAATGTCACTATTAATTTCATCTTCATTCTTACTAAGATTGCGAAAGTATTTGAGATTTCTAGTTGGTAATCTGATTTTACGTTCGGATGTTCTAATCGTAACTTTTCCCTCCGTATTGTGATCACTAACTGATGGTCAGTGTCACCTTCCAATTCTCTGTAAGACTTAACGTCCATTATGTTGGTGTCTCTTCGTCTATCTACTAATCAGTACAAAACCCCGTTTGGGGTAAAAGGAAGAGTGATGCAAGAATTCTACTCACAAAAGGAGTGATATCTATTTTGCGAGTGACTTTCTTTGTGTCACTATGGCGAAAGTATTGCCTTTGTAATAAAATTAAGAGACATTATCCTTCCGCCATAGTGACACAAATAAAGTCACTCGCAAAATAGATATAACTTCTTTTGTGAGTAGAATTCTTGAGTCACTCCTTCTTTTACCCCAAACGGGGTTTTATACTGGTATCACTTATTTTGTAAGGTTGCCTATAAAAAAAAGCCTGTAACACGAGCCATCTATGCCGATGATCCTCTCTCCTGCACACGCATTATAACGTGTAGGAGACACATGCACTGTAAATACAACGGAGAAACCACATCTGCGAGGTTGCTTCGGTGGCCTGGTGGTTAAGGCGTCGAGTTGGTAAACAAAAAAGCCCTGGTTCAAGTCCCGGCTAGGTTAACACTAGATTTTCCTTTCAGAATATATTTTCATGTGTTTATATATGTTTATATTCATTATTAACAATTGCTTTCTGCATTTTACGTACATTATCTTAAGTTAGTTACCATGGCGAAGTGGAGGTTAGGTAAGGTTAGGTTCGGTCATGTAAATCTTCAAAATTTATTTTTATGATTAATATTTTTTCTTGCATTATTCGTGCATTTCCTTAAATTACTGACCATGGGAACGTTGAGGTTAGATAAAATTAGGTACGGTCATGTATCTTTACATTTTTCTCCTTTACGTCATGCCCAGATGAGTGGAGCAGCGGCGGAGAGTGTTCTCCGTACGGGCTCGTATTTAAAAAGTGGCACGTGTCACTATGGCAGAAGGATACAAGATCGATTTTGCTCCGTATCTCGAAAACCGTAACTCCTATCAAAAATCTAAGCTTGGATTTACCCCCATTACATGGGGGCCCGCAATGGACCCCTAAAACCCCTCGGTACCACCCATTTGGGGCTAAAACAAAGAGACACACAGAATGACGGACATACCTTTCTATCATTTGTGAAAATTGTGTGATTCGGTTAAAAAATGTTGTAACTTTTGAACCGCTCCACCCATTTTAACGTATTATACACCGTTTGAAATGTATTGAAGCGTAGAATAAGATCCAGTAAGTTTCGGCGGCCTATATGGTCTGGGGTCAGTGCTATCCTAAAAAATGTGAAATTTTGATATTTTTTTCAAAGCGCCCTAGGGGGTCCTACCGACCCATTTTTTTCCTGTGTCTTAGGATTGGAAAGAGCTTTCAAATGTAAGTTCAAGCATCAAAATCAGACTTATACTTCGGTAGATCCGAAACTAACTGTATACTATCTAAGTGCCGCTAACTGTGTCCTTTGCCAGCGTCACTCGAAGAACTGCCGTTCTTCATGATACGTGATCAATCTGGTAGAGAGTTTATTAAAACCGTGTGGCACCATCAAGTACGTATCGTAACATACGATAGTCTTCCGGTTACAAACTCTATATTCTCAACCACCGGAAGGATACTGTTCTTAATGAGGAATCCCGTTGCGAAATTGTGAGACTGTGTCCCCATACACTGCAAAACCTGTACCTATAAATCGTACCTGTACCCCCCATTTTTCAGTCAGTGACGGGCACAGGGATTCATATTTTACCATCGTTTCTGTTTCTATTAATATGTTCCCTCCCAAGAACTTGGAGGCAAAGAACCACCCCTCGAAACCCAACGCTGGGTTCGCAACTGCCTCTTAATCATTGATTTTGTACCCACAAGTCAATTGAATGTACTGACAAGAATTATAGGTACACAACGTATCCGTGATATGTACCCATGAATTAATGGGTACAGCAGAAGTGTGAAAAAAGAAATGCATTATGAGTACAGTGAAGTCGTATCCAGTGGGCTACCCATTATATTAATAGAAGGGAAATGATACCTATGAAAACATTGACCATCAGAAAGTGTGTCTGATGAAGTCAAGTCGTTAGTTAGTTGGTGCAACTGGTACACGTTTTTCCTTTTTAATTACAACGTATTGCTTTGCTCAGCAATTATTTTCTTTTCTCTGAAGTATATAAAGCAAAGCTTTGCCATGGAAACTACCAATTTTCTGAACAGGACGTTGAACAGGAATAATCCACGCGCGAATGACGTCTGCGCACGTGCAGTGTAAATACAACTTAGAAACCACTGATAGCAAGCTAAGTGGTCAAGACGTCGCTTTTTGAGTCGGGTTCGAATCTCGACGAAGTGATTTCTTTTCGTTTTTTCTTTCAAAATAGATTTCTATCTGTTCATATTTGTTATTACTAATTGCTTTCTTGCATTGTTCGCAGGCGATCTTCAGAGGTTAGTACAGGTTAGGTGCGGTCATGTATCTTTCTTTCTTTCGACAGTGTGGATTACTGGTGCGACCGGGACGTTAAAATTAGGAGGTTTTGTTACTATGAAATATATTTGTACCCGAGAAATCAAAGCTACGTGCTAGCTTCTAACTCTTCTTAGGGTCTAAGTATCTGTTACAACTAATGGGTACAAAATGCCCGTTTTATACCCTCGAATAGTGGGTACTGTATTTAGAGTGTAGTAGAAAGTGTATTTACCCTGTTGAAAGCTATCCTGATCCTTCTACCGGACTTCCTGTATCGTTAATATGCCCAGCTCATACTTCTCGGACTCGTGTACAATCATCTGAGGAGCGCCTGTTTTCTGTACGTTCCACGCTCCTATTCAAATGTATTTCTTAATCCTGTTCTTGGAGCCCCCTGAAGCAGTCCTTGCCCGGAGATCCGTATGAGGGACTAGTTTGCCTCCGGATTTGTTTTTATTCTAGGAGAATCCATGAACCATCTGTTACTATTTCTTGACATTATTTATCGGTATAGACTTGTCAGCTCTACGACCTCGCAGTAAAGGCAGACATTCAATATGTCGTCCTCTGTCTATCTCTAAGCCTTGTCAAAGTAATTCATTTTCAGCCTCAGAGAGGTAATGGTGAAGCTGCTTCCCTTCACCATGATATTTTTGTTCAGGTTTAACTTTCCCTAGCCTTTGTAGATCCTACTACTAACTGCAATAGTGTTGCCAACGAGACGAGAAGAGACAGAGAAATGGCTATGAAAAACGAGACGAGACAAAATGATTGTAATACATATGACTTTTCGAGACGAGACACTTCCTAGGCAAGACTTTTTCGAGATGGGGGGGCCTGATGGGAGACCAGTAACTCCAACCAGGAGTTGTACAGAGACAGAACAAAACAAATGAAGCACAAAAACCAATATTCTAGGACAGCTGTTCTAACAGAAAACACTATTAACGGGTACTTACGAATTGGGTTCCGACTCTTTGTTAGACATGAATAGGCCAGAGCTCTTAATTCTCTCGTTGCGTTGTTGAGATTATCATAAATAGTTTCATGAATGAATAAAAATTCATCAGCCATAATGATAATAGAAAAATCTTTCCATTCATATTCACTTAACACGATATACAAGTACGCTGCCAAACATATTTAACACATTGAAACATACGCACACGCAATGTCATATTCCGTCCTCATTATGTATACATACACAAACAACTACTACCCACCAGGATATGAATAATTCTAGCAACCTCTGTCAAATAAGAAAAGAGTGAGGTAAGTGGTTAAGAAGCCATTGGTACGTTTTTTTTCTGTATGCTTCTTTTTTATGGCTTTGCAATCAAGTCAGCCAACGTAATGTGCTTTAGAGAGCATTGTTTTCTGAAAGAATGACACTCAATACGGTGAGAACTTAAATTCAGATCGAGTCTATAAGATTCCTAGTAATTATTTTCTTGTCGATACATTGCAATAAATAACAATTTTGTTACAGGTTTATTATTGTTATTACTAAAAGTTTACTGAGAGAAATCTTCAACGTTTATTTTACCACTTCTCATTGATTAACATGCTTTATTTATATGGAAAGACTGTATAATGATCTATGAACTAAGCCAGTCTATCATCAGTGGGAAGGATGATGTAGCTCGACGAACATACCCTCCGGAAACGAGTAAGGAAAGGTAATGATCAGGACCTATAAGCTACATATCATCACAGCATTTGCTGGTGAAAGTGAAGGAAACGTTAGAGAGAGATGGGTTCGAAATTCCGGAACATTCCGTTATTAATATATGTTCCGGAATCGCAATGCAGCTTTTGTGATTCCAAAATGTCGCAAATTTCGAAATAAAGAATTTCGGAATCTCGGAATTCCGGAATGTTGGGAGTTCTGGAATGTTGGAATTTCGGAAAGTGGGAATTATGGAATGTCAGAGTTTAGGAATGTCGGAGTTCTGGAATGTCGGAGTTTCGGAAACTCGAAATTCCGGAATGTTGGAGTTTCGGAAAGTTGGAGTTCTGGAATGCTGGAGTTTCAGGAGAGTGGGAATTCCAAAATGTCGGAGTTTGGGAAAGGTCGGAGTTCCGGAATGTCAAGTGTTTCGAGAAGTCGCAATTTGGGAATGTTTGATTTCTGGAATGTCAAGGTTTCGCAATTCCGGAATGTGGAAGTTTGGGAAAGTTTGAGTTTCGGAAATTAAATTACCTAACATTTTTTAGAAATATTGCGAAAATTTTTGATCATGTAGCCCTTCTGTCCCCGTTGATATGTTAATCTGATGTTAATAGTCGTTTTGAAAAGAACCTTAATATCTCAGAATCGATGACGTCATATCTTTGTTTTAGTCATGCTTCAGCTTCAGTTCAATATTCAAATGGATCATGTTATATAAAATCTAAAAGACATTAATTTTTTCAATGACCAATCAAAACAAATTAATATTCAAGTCAGTTTTATCAACTGTTAATTTTCCGATGTCTTATTTTTCCGGACACGAAGGATACAAAATGCAGTTTTAAGGTATATCCTGCCATGTACATAAACTTTACACAACTTCTTATCAAAATTCCAAGTACACTGTTTTTTTTATATATATATATATATATACATAGAAAATTAATAACTACCTTGGCACGTCCTTTGAGCAAATGATGCAAATCAAGTATTATTATTATTCTGCACATAACTGATTCCAGTTTCAACAGGTAATTAACAGTTTTCTTACAGTAAACTTCTTTCCTCTTTAATTTGTTCATATCATTTTAATTCTCTCTTACACTTTTGCGTGTTTACCCTCAAGCTATATTGCAAAAGTTGAGCAATTTAAAATCGCTCAACTTTTCTTTTGATTACGTGTTATTATTTATACAGTATATAGAGCTACGGTTTTTTTGTTCCTTTGTACTTGATTCTCTTCGTGATAGGTCGTTGTCAGATTGGGGCGTGGTCAATCAAAAATCAACTTGATAGTTGTCAGATATTATAAACGTAAGAAATTTTCCACTTACTGACCAATAAAAAGAAGCCGTGTCTTGTAGGCAATATTTACGCTACGAAAAAAAAGCTAATATTAGAAAATAAAAGTGTTTATTTCTTATATTTTTCTTATTATCAGTGTAGAAGATCTCTTCAATTCTTATATTGCTGAGGGTTTTTTTTTTAGCTGGTAAATATTTTTTTAACAAATTGTTATTACAAAGAAAACATGGACATTTCCTTTTACCTTTTTATAAAGTTAGGAAACTTATGCTCAGATATAACTGCTAAAAAGAAGATGTTATTTTAACTTCGTCCATTTCCACAAAAGTTTTGTTACAGACAGGGATTATGCCAGGATCTTCATTTTGGGGGTCTAAAGCCAAAATTAGTAGGGTGTAAGTCGAGTTATAAAGAGTTCCTGTTGATTTTTAACCGTAAAAACTTTCGAGTTAGGAATGTGTGTGATCGACCATCCTGGGGGATAACCCCCTTTCCCCCGATTGGGGTATCTGCCCGGTTGTTGATAACGTACATGTTGTCAACAGTTTCACAGGAATACTATACAACTTGTACAGTATAACCTAACTGTTTAGTGGAATCGGTGCAAGAAATTACCAGAATTCAGGAGCGCACGTCGTCAGCCACCAACCACATGGAACTCATGGATCACGATATATTATTTAACCTTCTATTTGAACACAAACAAGGAGATATATATGTGACAAAGAAAATTTAGGTAGGGGGCGGGACCCTCCCTGGACACGGACCTGCCTGAATTGAAACGTCTTGAGTGTAGCTGCCGTGATTGAGATGCTTAAGATGCCTTGTTGTACCATTATTCCAACGTCGTCGGTTCGAATCCACTTCAAGCTTTTTACTTTTCCCCCAACTACTTAAGAACTTTTGTGTAAAAATTTTCAATACAAATGATGTTCTAATTCAAAAAAGTAGATTGTTTATTACAGTGTCATATATGATATTTAACGTTCACGTCAACTGATTTAATTTTCATAAATTTTCACCTTCATTTCACAGTGGTCTTCAAGGGGAACAATCTATCAAGTTCGTAAAGGACCCGATGTGTACTATTTCAAGAAGATTCAGAAAAAAAAGTATTCATTTCTGTTTGTTTCAATTAGACCTATTATTATTATCTCTTTCTTCTATAAGCTTGAATAATGCTAAACAGGAGTAAGCATACGCATACCACAATTTCGGAAACCGTGAAGCACGGTACCGTCAAATAGGGCTACTTGAAACACATTTTTAGGTTGGCACAGTTACGACTTTTAAAAAAAAATAGCACAAGGGAAATTTTAGTTTACTTGTGTGGTTTCATAACCTACGATAGTGGTGATAAAAATACTCCTAGATATTCTGAAAGAAAAAAATCCCTTTCGGTACGCCTAGAGGCTGAGGTAGATTTCGAAGTTTCGCTGGGAGCCGGGGCTCGCCCTCCAACTTCAGTGCTTTTGAGAGGATGCGCCTCCTTTATCTTAACCAAAATCTCCCTCCAGCACTACACCACCACGGAGTACATCTTCACCCTCCCACGGTTGGCTGCGCCCCCAAAGGGAAGATTTGCCCCATTTATTGTAACCTACTCTTGGTCATACACCTTCATTGAAAATTTCGTTTCTCTACCTTTAATGATTTGGAAATTGGGTTTTTGGGGCGGCCATTTTGGATCCAAGTTGACGACTTTTTGAAAGTTTTCTTATTTTGTCGTGACCTACTTGTAATAGTACAACTTCAAGTAAAATTTCATTTATCCAGCTCAAATGGTGTGCAAAATGGGATTTTGGATCCAAGATGGCGACTTTTCCCAAATGTTGTGATATTTCCCTAAGCTACTCGTCATAATGCACCTTTATGCCAAATTTCGTATCTCTAACTCAAACGGTGTGGAAAATGGATTTTTAGGTCCGCCATTTTGGATCCAAGATGGCGTCTTTGAACTCATTAGGTAACATTTTCATAATCAAAAAGTGATGTTGTACCTTTATGCCAAATTTGATTTCAATAGCCTCAGCGGTTTAGGCTGTGTATTCTATACAACAATGGGTTCGGCGGCCATTTTGGATCCAAGATGGCGACCGATTTTGCTCATTAACGAACTTAACCGAGCTATTAAGCCTAGAAACAACATATAAAAATTTGGTTCAAATATCTTCAAAATTATGGCCGCTAGCGTGTTAATATATATATATATATATTTATATATATACACTTTCATATCGTACCGATCCCAATAGGTATATTTTCTTCGAAATCTACCTAAAAAGTGAAACTGTGCGTCTGAAAGTATTCAGTAATTTGGATTAACTTGAGACAGTAGCTAATATCTCTTTTTATTTTCTTTCATTGTAGCCAACTTCGGACAACTTAATACGCAGTAGACACCAAAATCAAGTTTTTATTGAAAAAAAAGTATACATATAAGTCAGGATCAAAGAATCTCCGCGTAGAAAGTTATGCAGCAATTAAAAATAGGTGCCTGCCTCATGAGATCTTGGAAGGGAAAATTTTCGCCACTATAAATAAACTCCAGAGATACCTCAGTTTCATCGTCAATGGCCGGGAGAACTTAAACCACAAAGTTTATGTCTTTGTGTTTAAACATTGTGACTCTTTAAAGCTTTGTCATGAACTTAACCGCAATCTTCGTTTGGTTTTCATTTTTCCCAGTTACTTGAGCTACAAAATACTTTCTGCTTTCCTTCTTTGTGCTAATGTTATAGGTAAGTTTGACGACGACTGATTCGTTTTCCATGAGTTCATTCAGCGTAAGAGAGCGTCTTCTTTGTTGTTTTATTGAAAGCGGGTGAGATCCTTGAAACCAGCTCCTCATCAGCTCAACTGATTTCTAGGGAGAGATGAAAATCAGACTCAGAATCGTGGAGTGAGTAAGAGCCTGCATTTGAATCTCAACCATCATCGGAAACGTGATACTTGTACCCATAATGTTTCTGAATCTTATATGTCTTGCCAATGAGAGTATGTTTAGATGTCTCGCTTTACCCAGTTTGTTTTGTGGCAAGTTACCCCATATCACGCGACTTTCGGAATATGTAATTTTCCTTACTGTTAAAATGGTTGATCCTTTACGTTACCAACGTAGTGAGGTACGCTATGAGCAACATTATTATGCTGACACATAAATGACTTCCCAACATGGTGAACAGTTAGACAGTCTAAGAAAGTCGATTCAACAATCGTTTTGCTCTTTTACTATCAACCTTGTCTGTAAATTAGTAGCTGTATGACATTAACTTACCGTCTTTGTGGAAGCTTTGGAGAAGCACACTACACTGATATCAAGCCTTGACGACCAACAGGGTAGTCACTACACAATTTTAAAACTCGCATCCGGTTTTGTCTCAATTTGTCCCGCTGTCTCAAGTAAACGCATTTAACGAGATTTCAGTTGTGTACCCCCGGTTCATTATGCAACCAAACATACACTTAATGAATGCATGTTACATATAGTCACAGGATAGGTGGAAATAAACATGACAGATTTTCCAATACCGTACTTAAATACTTAAGATTAGCGTAAAGCACCTAAATGGTAGAACTAACTCCATATGTATCTAACGTAATTTTATCGTTGTTTGAAATTGCATTGTTGCTCTTAAAAATTCAAGCCAAGAGAGTTCAAACTTTCATTGTTCAAGGAGCTTTATTGTTATATGTTTTCATATTCACTATAACAATGAAGGGTTGCTCTATGATATGATCCGAAGTTCTCTGATCAACGTGAATATATGATAGTTTTGAATTCCTTTTCATCATGACCATAAACTAAGGACGGAATCCACAATTTAAAGTGTATTCCTGACAGGAGCAGAACCGAAGCCTAGAAGCGAAGTTATTCATCCACCGGAAACAACAAAATAACGAATAGGACAAAAGAAAAACACATCTAATTTATTTTTATAGTTTAAACATCTACAATTGCAAATAGTACATTGCGTATTGATATGTCCTAACGCGATTAAAATGTACGAAATTTTATAAAACGGTTCTGTTGAAGAAGTTTTAAATAAAAAGCGAAATATATTGTAATTTTATTTTATTTTGTAAAGAAATAACAAGTCAACTTTAAAGTGAAGATGACAGCTCATCAAAATACGTAATTATTTTCTTTTTTCTTTCAATGTAGGTATGATTAATTACAGCTCATTTCAAAGGAAATTATTAAAAAATACAATTAAGGTATATCAAAAGAAATTTTTATTACAAATAATTTTCTTGTCATATTAATATTAGTTTGAAATATTACGTAATTACTATGGTAAGACTATATTCCTCCTCCTTTCTCTCAATCATTTCTTCTGGTGGTGTTTTTTCTTTCGTTTCCGACACGGTGATACAAGAAGTGTTAATGTACGAGGAAGAATAGCATGGCAAAAATATTTTTTAAAAAATAAATATTAACATGGAATTATAGTTAGACCTGTCTCAGTAAAGGAAACAATAATCATGCGAATATTAAGATTTTTACTTAATACATTTTATCTTCAGGTTTGTACTTCCAACATTCTCACTCAAGTATAGAGTTTATATTTCTCTACGTTTTTTTGCATTTTCAACCTCCTATACACACATATGTATAGTAACACATAGACACAGAGCAAGAAAGAAAGAGAAAGGTGTAATATATTCAACCTCATTCCAATACTTTAAGATCGTTTTTATTGCTCACACGCAACAAGAAACTAACACGAACTCTAATTTTAGAATATTTTGTTATTGAAGAAACATAACATTATCATTTTTTTTTGTTTCCTTCAAAGTGAGAAGAAACACACGCACAAAAATTTAATCACCACTGCAAAATGAAAATGATGATAATTGGAACAAATTAAACTACACCTAACATTAAAATTGGAAAAGTAGAAAAAGTATCCAGTTTCAAGTATCTGGCATGTGAGGTGTAAAAAAGGGGAGATAAAGCAAGAATAGGAATGGCGAAATGAACAAAGATATTAATTCGATGTTTTTGTGCAGTATGGAGTCGAAAAGTGGACTCTACGAAAGGGTGAAGACAGAAAATTGGAAAATTTCGAATTGTTGACATGAAGAAGAATGAAAATTAGCTGCACACAGAGTACTTCTAGCGTGGAAGTGACGTAGAGGGTAAACGAGAGACGAAAATTGCTTGAGACACTCAAGGGAAAAAAGAAATTGGTTAGGCTGTTTACACATAGATTGCCTATTAAAGGAGAAAAAGGAAGATGGCGGATACAACTCCTTGACAATATTACGAACGATAAATCGTATGTTGAGATAAAAAAGCAAGTTCATGGTCAAGATGTATGGACATAGTTTAACTTACCTCAAAGGACCTGCCGCTTTTGGAAAAAAACTGATTGTGAAAAGCATGTGAACTGACTCCCAATGCTCCTATAGCAGTCTCCGTAACTGTTTTACCATTTTTAGTAAAATAGTTTTAGGCGAGAGGAAATAAGTGAATATATATTCATTGTCATTTTCTATTAGAATATTATGAATGATTGTATTCGCTAAAAGGGTTTCTGACCTCTGGGTTCTATTTCTGGTAAGAATACGCTAAACATAGTGGTTCGAGATCTATTTTAAACTGTAGGTTTCGTCCTGAAAACAACATATTCATCCGATGAATGGCAACATCATAGTTTCACCTTGTCCATAAAGCCTCGGACAACACAAATATTTTTTAAAAAACAAAAAAAAGGAAAACTTCGAAGACAAAAGTCACTACGCACTACTAAAGAAAAGGCATAACTTGAAAACATCGAGACACCAGAATTTCCACACGAACATGAAATTTCAAAATACAGTAACACCGAAAGTCATCATGACCAAGTCAGCAAAAGCAAAATAAAAATACGGGGAAGAGTATGTTCAACTGGTTTATTAAAATATATTCGAGAATTTATGTTACACTTTTATTGAATTTACTTATAGATTTTAGGCATCTATGGCTCAGACCAATTGATGTTACGAAAGGCACAGAGAAGTTCACATAAAAAAGAAACATTTATGAATGTAAGTTTTGAATCGCACTTAATTTTATATTATTTTGTAGTAACAGTTGACAATCTTGGCTAACTTAAGTTTTGTGGTTGAAGATTAGTATGGTAGTAATACAGACGTAATGAAACGTTCCGATAATTGGAATGGAGAAGGGACTTATTTTCAATGAGGCTAAGCGCTCGAAAATATTTTATGCTTTTTCATCAAGTATTTTTTTATTAATGTTCCTACTGATAGGTGTTTCTTCTTCCTCTTTCAACATATCCAAATAGGCTAAATCAGATGAAGTGAAATAATTTTGGAAACCTCCGATCCCACTCCTTCACCAGCGAAAGAGATGAACAATGTACCTTATACACTGCTGTCTTTCGACGGTAAATGTCACGCGTACTCGCATCTCCCACCACCAGAAAATGTACCACTCCTCGGCCCTTCCTGCTCTTCCTTATGGCCTCCACAATATGCGGACGGCAAGTCCATGCACGTCTGTACTTCACACGACTCACACTGACAGTGCTTCAACAAACCTACGATGCGACTGTCATCAACCGGCCGACAACGGAACCACCTTCAAGTGACTGGAATTTCGTTAAGCCGCAGCGTCTACACGTCGAGACACACAAGGTAGCCTGTTCCACAAACGACATAGTCGAGTAACACATTAGCAGAAATAGTAATATTATGGAACATTGAAAGAGAAATTAAATATTTATAAACTATGCAAATAACTGTTACTGTACTTACCGACCATTGTATCAGTACAAGAATTAATTAAATGAAACCATATTTTGTGGTTTTGTAAATTACTACTGCTACACAATCCAACAAATAACATTAAAATTTTGAAGTAAACAACAATGAGCTGCTAATAGAACTCAAAATATTCAACACAGTAGATAATTCAATGAAAGTTTTTTTACAAAAGAATTTGTAAAGAATAAGCAATAAATATAGATAATTGTTATTTTTGTTGTTGAAAAAGAGAATCCTCCTGATACCATTCCACATCTATCAAGAATGGATAAACAGAATGAATCTTACTTGAACAAGACGAAATATGAAGGATATATGAACTTACCTACCTCTCATGAGCAATCCACGATATTTGTGTAGGACCACATGATGATCTACAAAAAGAATATAAACTTTTTAACAATGAACAGGATAAAAACTATGGATATGGAAAAACCTGAATTCGAATTTTCTGTGTCTGACTTGAAATCGTGGACGATATAGGTAGAACAAGAGAGAGAAATAGATACATGAAGATCAGAGTTCGAAACATGCTGAACACTAGAAGAAAACTGCATGCGACTAGTCGGGAAGCTAGTGTATTCAATAACACCAGTGATTCCACAAACTAATAGTGATAAACAGCAAAATGTACAGAACACAGATATGATAGAAGTGTCGAAGATTGATGATTGAAGACAACAGTAAACAATAAAGCAAAATAACGTAATTCAAATATAATAATAGGACAGGATATCCAATGACAAGCAAGGTACCTATCTGGATACTGTCTTGTTGTATCCAGTAATACAATCATTGATTATTAACAAACTACAGAAACTCATAATTAGAAAATAAAGAAGGAAGAATTAAAAATGTTCGAGAAACTACAAGAAAAGAAAGACTACAGAAGGAGTTCTAAAACTTGATCCAAAAGCTCTACAAACACAGTACAACAAAATACCATGCAGAAACAGGATCATACGCTAACCCTACAAACCATTCTGTCTTCGTATGATGCTATAACAGCCATGAAGGCACTGAATCAAGTATCATGTTTTCCCTCTTTCTGCTTGTCGTTAACTGTATATACTCCAGCACAAATGGATGAGTCAAGGAAGTTGAACCACTCGATCATATACTAATTGATCATCAATGTGACACTGATAGATCTATGTCAAGAAACCGGTTTCAGATAAATTGTAAATTTTTTGATCAATTATCTCAAGAGATCCATTCTCAAACCTTCATGGTAACTTAAACGTGCTTAGTTAACCGTACCCAAAAAGTTGTATTCCAACCACAATAAGAATTTCTCACGTTGTTCTAGATAAACGAATCACAGTGAAGTTCTTAACGCATAAAGCGAAAATATATAAGAATTTAGGTCTGAATTAACTGAGTGAAGTTCATAGTTTGTTTCTTGTGTTGATAGAATCGTACTTACAATAAATTTGCTTTATTTTCATTTAGTTTTATCAAATGTATGCCAAATTAATATTTCTGAAAGCTAAATTTACAAGTAAGCGTTTATTCCGTAAAATTATTTAAGTTGCTGGGTTTAAAAGGTAAAAAAAGATTGTCAAAATGTTAACGCATTGTTCTCAAGTAATCAATTTCATGCACTTTTAGAAGTACTCCAAAAAACTGTATCCTTCATATTTGCTAGAAATAAGAAAAAACATGCTTAGGCGTTAACGCTATGCCATGCAACGTTTGTTCAGAGACAAGAAAAATCAATCATGCATTCATTCATATAATGTAAAGACAAAGAATTAATCAAAACTAAATACTATATGCATAGAGAATAACTGAAGAAATCAATGTACGATTTGTGATATCAGGCTTTGTTAAATAAGGAGATAACAATAATTAAGTTAATTGGGTTCACCGCATACAATTCATTAATATCATTTACACCAATGCAGTACTAATTTAGAATGAAGACATATATTAGTATAGGAAACTAGTAAAATAACTAAAAGTTTTATATTTTTCTTCTGTGAAATATGTCAATTTGCTTCGTGCAATATATATTTTATATCAAAATGAAATAATAGCATGCAACTGATACTCTGTTAAGTAATTAAAACATGTTCTATAAGGACATAAACAAAACTGGGATAATTTAAAGCAGCACACAAAATTCTCATGCCAAAGTAATTTATAATTATAACAAATTCAAATAAATGTTATTGAAGTCAAACATGAAAGGGGTAAATACAGCACAACGGATATTTAATAAACATAATTTAATGTATTCTGTTTGAACAGAGAGAGAAATAATTTATATGTAACAAATAAATATATTAAAGAATATATATTTAGAAATCACACTACTTGGAAGTTATTTCATAGATCATAATATGTACATTTTTTAAAAGATACTGTACATTAAAAAATTATAGAAATTGGCTTGAGTAATGTGTGTTAATACGTATAAAATTAGCAACAAATTAACTAGCATTTAAAAAACATAACTCAGCCAAATAACTTCAAATAAATGTATATATTTTAAACATATAACACACTAGTAAACACAAAGGTACTTGGGTAATTATTCATGCATCTTTTTTTTATTTTATTGTCAAAAGCTTGTTAAAAATTATGTTATTGGTTGAAACTAGTAGACTTTGAATAATTAATGTGTAAAATTAGTTTATTCTTCATTCAATCAGAAATTTCTTATATAAAATAAAAATAAATTCTTTATTTTCTTTCTGTACCAATATAAACAATTTTCAGAAAACATATCTTGCATTATTCTTGTAGATTTAGTTCCTATATAATTTTAAGTAATGCTGGATACGTGTAATCCTAAACAACACCTGCAATTATATTGGAAATTAAAGACACTATCCATAGTCGTCACAAGATAATTAACATTCCTAGTATTAAGGTGAAACACATACGATTAGACATTATTATTATTTCTGCGTTCTGTTAAATTTGGCAAAGTTGATGGGTATTTTGAGATACTTCTGAAGAAAACAATAGAACATCTGAAAAGACCTTTTTCGAAGAGTAAGACATTAAAAATAGTTTTGTAATACGTATATAGTTGTTCTTTACGGGCTTTTAAAATTTCTCTGCTTTTGAAAAATTTGCTTAACTACTGCTGAATGTTTTGAAAAGTCAAGACAATCTCTTCACACATTTTGACACATGTTCACGTGCTGTATGTTTGAACCGTGTTTAAACAAAATATTGTATCGTGCACAATTAATGTGATTATGAAATTTCAGTTTTAAAAGGTATGACGCAGAACAACTCCAGTTTTTACAGAAATTTGTTTTCCCGTAGAATTTCATATGCGCATCATGTTGAATGTGTCACCAGTCAGGACAGAACCTAAGATTCCTTGATCACTAGGTGACCCGAAATGAGTTCATTCACTGGAGACACAGTAATATTCAGTCAGAAGAAGATGAAATATTGGGTAAACTGTACTTCAACAATTTGAACCAAGCAACAAGCTTACTTGTTCCCGCAAACAATGGTAGTATCTCTTTTACATGGGAGTGACATGCGTGGTTCTGCAAAGAAGTTAGGAGAACACTTGTCTAGACCAGATTCACATTAACGTGTTTTTCAATGCAAGTTTTGCTCTGAATACTGACGTATCTGCAACATATATCTGAAACGCTATAATATAACAACATGTCATTCTACGAAGAACCTGATACTAATCTGTTGCTTCAGAAAGTGATAACAGCCACTTAACACCTAACTTCTGACACTATAAGTGAGGACTTAAAGAAAAAACAAAAAGATTCAGAATTAAAATATGTCGAGCACGTCTCATATCCCACGCAGTACATACCATAATCTGCAACAGTAGATTCTCGAGTGACTCCACTCGACATTAAAGTAGTTACAAGGCGTGCAAAAGTACATCAAAATGCTTAGAGCGAGATATTGAGAACATTCTAACAGTAATAAGAATTACTTAGTCTGGTTTGGAGGTTTTGTGCACGTTTGAAACATAAAAAGAATTTTTTGTTTTATGAAGAACATACATTTTATGATCTTTGGGCATTTTTGCTCAGATAGGGAGGAAATAGCGGAGAGAATATGGAAATGAAATCGACCAAGACCTAACTTGAGTGGACCATTCCGATATTCACTGATATGAATGAGGAAAATCTGTCAGAAGAATATTAATACAATGGAACTTCGATAACTCGAATCTGAAGGGGGGGGGGAATTCAAGTTATCAAATATTTAGACTTAGCAAGGTTCGACTTATTGAGAGGAATAATATGAAACTGAAGTTTATCTCATAAAAGCCTTCGATGCAGAAGCCGGTTTCCTACCATTTGCGGTTAACTAAACATCGACACCGACCGCAAGAAAGATTCCGCTAAGAAATTTTCTTCGGCGTTGCCCACTTTCTCAAAGAGATGGCAAAAGCTTGAACCTCCTTCTTTCCCCTTGAATACTTACGTACTTGAGTGACCTCAGAGACAGAAAGGAAGGAAGAAAAACAGAAAAGGAGACAATAATACTGAATAAAGAAGTGGCAACGTTTGAGTCGAAAACCGCTAAAACTGCAGGAAGTTCTCTCCGGATGCTTGTGGTTTTGAGATAAACAAGAATTGACCGAAGGACGTTATGTTTTGGACCAGTGTTCTATTTGTCCGTGGGGATGCCGAGAATTTTCTCTGGTCTCTGAGGATTTCATCCTCGTTTGTTGATCCCAAATATCATCCTAACCAGGGACAAAATCTTTGTAATTCTACCCAAATAGATAGTATGTTGAAATTTACGAGCACTGTTTTGGACCTTACTTTAGCTATACAGAGGGCCCGAACTGACTTACGTTTCTTCCTATAGCTAAGATCCTGGATTTTCGCTTCGCATGGTGACTTTCCTTCAGTGCTCACATGCCTGGCGCTCTGAGGTGCACTCAGGCTCCTATGAAATTGAGTACCAGAGTGTCCATGGTCTTCCAGGGCACTTTGGGAGGAAAACGTGGCCAAGTGTTGGACTGACACCCCACATCACTTCGTATCGTAGGTCGAGAACATATAGAGCGCTACCTCCACATCTCCATGCGCTGTTCATGGAGTGCGCATCGTACAGGGGATCTTTACCTTTCTTTACCACCATATGGAACATTTAACTATGTGCTGATCATGACGCAACAGACATTCGCTGGTTCAGCACTGACAGTGACGTGAGTAGCTGACGTCTCACGCTCGTTCTAACCCTTGCGGTAATGACGTAGTGTCTTATGAAAATGATAATGGGCAATTTTTCTTTTAAAAAAAATATCGTCAGCAAGAAAGCTGCGCTAGATTGCTCAATTCCCTAAACCTCGGCTTACAAGGGTTTAACCGACTAAAACTTCGACTTACAGAGATTCGATTTATACTGTAACTTCGACTTGTAAATGTTATCTAGCAAAAGGTTTTCGACTTATAAAAAGTTCAACCCCACGCTTGGAAAACCACAAAATTTCGAAATATCGTGTTTTTATATTTCACAGCTTTCGATTTGTAGAGGTAAATTAATATAATTACGAGCTCTTGCTTAGAATAGATAACCTTCTCGCTTTTAGTGCGAGCAGGACTATGTTGGATTACCTTTCGAGCACTCAGAATAGCAGCATTGACCTATCATGGATCATGAGGACAATTGGAGAAAGGAAGTAGCGAGCTCCAGACAAGAAACCCAGAAACAGAGACAGTGGAAGCTGTAACACGGGCCACGCAATATCCACTAGGATGAAAGCAGTTAAGGTGAGTGTAAAGCAACGATCTCTAATGGCAGCACGACCTCCGGATGTCTCTAATGGATGTTTTTCGTTGCATGAAAATTTCAATACTGCTAGTACTAATTCAAACTTTCAGAGAAGAGAACTCATAACTATTACAAGAGTTCCATCCGTGCCAATTTTATTTTTTATTCATTGTTGAAATCGCTTGATTGTTGTAGTAAATATAAAAAACCTGTAAAAATGAAGCTCTTTCAACAATGAACAAAAATTAAAATAATCGACACGAATAGAATTCTTGTGACAGTTATAAATTTTCTTCTTTGGGGGCCCTGGAGCGGGAAAATAAATGTTACGTTATCTTTATGATGAGGGCACTCTCTCAACATTTTCAAAAATCTCTAAATTATATAGGACTGAGTCATGTCACTTTTGAAAACTTTTATGGTGAAATTTTTTTTAGTAATTTTTAAAAAGTCTTTGGGGTCCCCTTGGTCGCGGGGCCCTGGAACGATCACTCCAACCGCTCCGCCCTTAATACGGGCCTGAGTATAGCACAGCAATTTCAACTGGAACAAGAAGAAAGAAGCCATTAGCATTTACCGCAGCCACAACAAGATTGTTGTATCAAAAAACGCTTTGGAAACAATCATTGATTGTGGAATGAAAAACAACAAAACAAAGCAACCACTCTTGTTTGCTCAATTACGCGATTGAAAAGAGCAAGTTAATGTAGCAACGGGAACTAATCATCTTCGCGCCAAAAATGGCGATGGTGCATTCATTATTACAGTGTTAGCTAATAAGCAATACCTCGTAAGTCACTCTTATTTACACTGGACGTCAAACCAGAATACAGGTTGCGCTTTCTACCTGTGTTGTTTGGCTGTCATCTAACAACCATAGCTACATGTTGCTTTCGATTGTTGTAACAGTCATTTGTCAGCCATGAGGAATTTTTGCAAGTCAGCTTATTTGTTGTTGGGTTGTTCGGCTGATCTCCTTAAAGCAGAATTTGTAGCAAGGTTTTAATCTTTGTTACAAGCAGCAGCACCAAGAAGACGTTCTTTTTTCTTTTTTTTTCATACGAGTTTTGTATGTCACGATAATATTTGTAATAATACATTAAAATGACATGCGAAGAAAAGGGGTTTTGTGTCACTGAACAAGAAACAAAACCACATATCACGTGATTAAGCGCATGCAGATCATTTCACTATTCCTCCATGTAACCTGTCAGACACAAATGGATCCATGTTGTTCGGATGTTGGGAGTCTCTTTTCTTTCTTTCTTTGTAGTTGAAAGTTGACTTGCATGACAGTAGCTGCAGATAAAAACTACATTTTTCAAAGAAAGAAGTAATGATGAAATGAGAACAAATTGTATTTGGTATTAGAGCGCAATTATCGTTAATAATGTAAAAGACCTTCATTACTTTCAAAGACCAACTAGTCCTTTTACAATGCCTCAATAACGAACTAGATGACATTCGTTCTGAATACTGCAAAAATTTATGTACGTTGTAATTCGCTGAA
>JAGDQP010032743.1:0-21097 GCA_022664845.1 Lepisma saccharinum | reverse complement strand
CAGTGTTGCCAGCTATCTTTCTCAACCACTTTCTGTATTGCTGAAAATATGCTTCAAAGAAGGCGTGTTTCTCGCTAGCTGAAAAAAACCCACTAATATCACTCCAGTTCATAAGGCCGGAAAAGGCAAATGAGATGTGTCCTCCTATCGACCTATTTCTCTGTTATCTCTTCTCTCAATTATATATGAGAAAATCATTAGAATATCTAAATTTGTATCTCCGTTTCTAAACTCCTCACAACGCGGATTCCTAGCATTGTAATCTTGTCTCACGAGTGTATCTGTTTATCTGACTTATGCTATAATTAGCATATGGAAAAATTCTCAGCTTGATATATTGTACTTTCATCGGTCTAAGGTTTTCGATTCTCCTCCTCATGATCCTATATTCAAACTACGTTCAAGACTCAATATACATGGTAAGTTGCTTTCGCTTCGTAAAAAAGTATCTCAGTAATGGTCGCAACGAGTTACACTCACAGGCTTCATTTCTGAGTGTATTCCCTTATCCTCTGGTGTCCCTTAAGGCAGCGTCCTTGGCTTACTGATCTACAGGCGAATTCGTTGTGAAAAAGTCACTCTTCAAAATTATGCTTCTAGTCTCTTCAAGTGGCGTTCGTTTTGGAAACTAACATAAAGCTTGAAAAATGTGCTTCTCTTGCGTTTTCGATAAAAAAAAAAATGAACTACGCTAACAAAAATGGAAACAGTAAGATAAACTCAGTTCTCTCATTCAGATATCTTGGCGTTTGTATTGCAAGTAAACTTACTTTTGCTGAAGATATTAATATCATATCTTGTAGTAGTGTGAGAAAACTGGGTCTCCATTACCGCTTCACTGACATTAAAAATCCTCATTTCCTAAGCTTTTTCTAAAAATAAACCAACGTTGCCCCCACTATTAAATACTGTTCCCCTATTTGGTCAATGACCTGCACTACTTATTTAAATAAATTAAATTCCGTAATACATTTTTTCTTTGCCACCCTATTTCACAGAGCACCTGATCTCCGTACACTTCCTAAAATGATATACTAAAATGTCTAAATATCAAGCCAGCACAAGTAAGAAACAAAAGTTTAGACGTTCTATTGTTGCACAAACTTGTCAATGGTGATGTTTCTTGTGAAAAGCTGCTTGGTGAAATAAACTTTCGTATACGCTGCAGAACAACACGCTTAACTGATCTTTACACCCGAACAGTCAGGGCAAATGTTGTACGAATGTCACTCCTAAATAGGATTGTCGGCACCTACAATCATCTTCCAGACAACGTTGACATTTTTGTAGATGAATCAACTTTTAGAATATGTATAAACAGACTATCTCTAGCTTTTTTTTTGTTTTGCTGTTCTTTTACTGTTGTGTTATGCTTACTGTTAATTTTTTCAGTGTAAAATGGCAAATTGTGCTGTATCTGGAACCTTCTGTAAACAAATAAATATTCTGTGGTGTACATTGTGAACCTTAGTAGGATGTTTGTTCTTCCGCCACACCTAGACATGTCCACGAGCCTTGAGTGGTAGTTTCACAAATCAAATTACTACTCATGCAATACCCATTTCCGATATATCGCTGTTTTCGAAATCAGGATCAGAAGTCCGTAATAGGGCTCCTAGCACACATAAATATTTGAATAAAAAAATTTTAATACCAAAATACATGTTCAAAATCATTTAGCGAGGTTCCTGAAATCAGGGGCGTTTTGGCAATACATCTACGGGTTACAACTTATTATTTTTAAATAGAATCATATGTTGATGTGGCTCCCGTTCAAACAACTGCTAAACTGTCAACATCTTTTGGAGTAAAAGCCTTTCGATAGCTCATACTGATTGACTTAATTTAGAATACTTAATTAGCAGAGGGAATTACATGGGTTTAGATGGTTTTCGGATGTAACTCAACGATAATAGTAAATAAATTCCAAATTAAGGTGATATACTAAATGAGATATTCAGAATCAAGCAGAGAAACTACTGAATACAAAGGCGTCCCTGGAATACTGTTTGTGGGTTCAAATTCGAAATTTAAAATAAATACGGGGGTTAATTTTGTCTTCCTTGAAACAACAATGAAATTTTCAGTAAGTTTCAGAGAACACATTTTTAAATATCTTCACTTACAAAAGATACTTGGGAGTTTGCTGTTAACCTGTAAATCAACTCTTGTAATTGTCAAACATTGCGGGAAAATACACAATGCTATGGGATGTGGTTATAGAAAGATCTTTAGTTGAGTAGTTATATAATCTGTAAATATGGATTGTTAGTTTCGTAAAATATTATTTAAGTAAACGTGGCTGCATGTTGAGAGAAGAAGGATAACGACACAATTTTTCAGTATTAAGTGATAACTTGAATGTACTAATTAATCACTTCCGCGGAATATTGGTAAACTTACAACTTTGCTGAAGAATATGTATTTGAGTAATTATTAACATTAGTTGAGTGACATCATACATATAAGTGTTAACAGCGTTAATTTTACATATAAAATATTGAATAGTGGAAGAAAACTTAAAACAAATTGATGGATTGTTTTAATCGAATCTGTACGACTGGCGTTTGAAGCTAATAATCTCAGACAGAGGGCATGGTACATGATTATCACTTGATGTGGTTCCTGAAACTAACAATCGTTTATTTGAAACTACTTTATATTTTTCAAACAGATGTGCAGTTCAATTGGTGCAAAGATCGAGGATAAAGTAGATCAATTATATTACCACGAAATATCATTATCGTCAGAAAAGTCAATAGTCGATGCCAGTAAGTTTGAAGTAAAAAGTGAATGGCCAGAAGGAAGCAGAAAGATAAAACAGGAGCATGAATATGATAGTACAACTGTATATTGTGAGGAGGATTTGGAGAATCCAAAATCTTCTGTCTATGTAAGTAGTTGGAAATTGTTTTATTAATTCCTGTCGTGCCACATAAAGCGGACATGAGGTTTACTTTGATCTTGTAGGATGTTTTGGATAGCACATTATTTAAAATGTATTTTTCTCATATGTTAAGATCCTACTTCATATCCCGTTTGAAACTTTTCAATGAATATACCTTGAAAATAAAAACATTTATGACTAGTTAGAATTAATTTATGCTCTGTATACATCCAAGACCAAAATGCCAATTAAAAACCTGTTACTTCTGGGTTGATATTTGAAATTTAATTTTTATTTGTATAATATATTTTAGTCAGCAGCATTAATACCTGCAATATTCTATATTACGTGAAACATTTATTACGTCAAGAACGTGAAGATTCACTGCCTTTTAAGTCTGCGTCATTCCTGGAATAAAAATAAACCTTCATATTATTTTACAAGTATTTCAGGGCGTAATTATATGTTTAACTTTTGTTTCAGGAACGGTAAATTTAGTTTTACCAACATTAGCAAACCTTAGAACTTTATTATTCCCACAGCAAACCGTAAATTGTGGGTAACCTTAGCGATATGTTTAATTATAAGCGTTTCTATAATATTTTATTTGATATGGGTTAAGAGAAAAATATTAATATAACAAGTGAGTCTTCAATTATCCTATGCCAGGGATTCGTTTCAGGAAACTGTGTTCTTATATTTAAAGAGTAATTGAATTTATAAATTTGTCCTTTACTCCACTTTATTATTTTTTGTAAAATACTTGTTTTGCTTTATACAGTTCTCAGTTACATATTCTGACAAGCTTTCAAATGCTGTTCCATCAGCAGATATACATTCTTCCACGGCAGAATCTGCAAAAATGCATAAATTAATCTTAAACCATAGAGTTATCAATCATATTTGTCATGAATGTGTCATTATGTTTGTCATAAATTGCGTTTCCACACATGAACAATAACCAAAACTTATTTTTGTTCAACTGTTTTCTTTAAATAAATTTGAACATATTTTTTTGCTACACACACACAGTGAAGAAAGCATATCACGAGCTTATTTACATTAATCAAGTACAAAAATTCGACGATTAACAAATTGTTTCTACGCTGTTGACTGCCTACAGCTTGGGAATCAAAGCTCTGCAGCTGGATATTCCCAATAACATTAAAAATAGCTGATGCTGCATTTATTATAAATGAAAAACCGTCAAAGACTTGAGACCCGCTCTATCCAGCATTGCTTAAAAGATCAATTCACAATTAATGAAAATCCAATGGTAACACAAGGGATTCACCAAACTATAAATATAATTCCCAGATATTCCCTGAAATAAAACTATGTGGAAATAGACATAAATAGATTGTCCTGGCAAGTAACAACATTTCGTTGCCCTGCTAGATATCTCAGACGTATTTACTTTGTGTAACCATTTTATAGGATATATTGCTGCATAATAAATAAATAAATAAATAGAATACTTTAATTTCAACTTCCGGTCGGTGGCAGTTATTTCCTCTTTCAACTTAACTCGTACGGACTGTTATCACGCCCGTGCTTGCGCCTATGTATTTATGTTTTTGCGTGTGTATGTGTTTGAAACAGTCTGAAAGAGTGAAAGGTAAACTGGTTAATAGTGTGTAAATATTTATTGTCAGTTCAGTAAGATCCTTCTACCAAAGTGCACATAAATTCCTGTCTGATAGCATAATAATAACGCCCATTACAGTAGTAAATATAAACTTATTTGAATGTAACTACGCTCTGTCCACGGAATATGCGTAGATATGCCTTTGCAGTGAAATTTTCTTTTGAGGTAAATATTAGCTGTAACTGAATGAAATCGTACATGTAACTTATAGGAGCCGTGTATATATTAAATAAATTATTATACGGTGTGACGAAACTCAGAATTGTTAGGCAGTGTACGTATTTGTACCACCGTCATTTGAAACCTGTAATTTCAGCGCTAAAGAATGCCATATGGTTTTAACTGATGGGGTTTCTAAAGCTACAATTTATTTTACTTTAAATATTTCAGTCATACAGCTCAATTGGTGGAAAAAAGGAGAAGAGTATAGATCCATTATGCTGCGACGAATCAACTTTATCGACTGAGAAATCTCTAATCGATGCCATTCAACGTGAAAATAAAAGCGAGTACTCAGAAGAAAGTGCTCAGTGCTAAGTACCACAGAAAAATAATATTAAAATCTACCCGAAATTCCTGAAACGCCCACCATCTTGAGTTTTCCGAAACAAATTTATTTCTTTTAAACGGTTTGTCGTACGTTCATATTGCTTGTGTCAGTCTACTACGTTGATACCAGAAAATATTCCGAAAGTACAACATGGGGCTTACATCTAAAAGAGAGAAAAAAAAACTTTTGTATATAATTTTCGCAAATTAGAAACAAACTTCTAAACAACTGTATTCATCTAAAAAAATTTTTTAAAAATAATAAAATTGTGTTTAACTTAATAATCGTGCTCAAAATCAGGGAAAATACGAATTTCGAAACTCATGTCGTTTTTTGGGGCCGGATGGTGTCATAAAAAGATCATTATCGAAAGGCAATTTGTGATAAACTTTTGTGACTCGTGGCCGCCGGATTTCACTTAATTCGTCGCAAAAGCTTTCAAAATTCAATTTGTTTTGGATGTCAGGTTCAGGCTCGAAATTCCAAAGCATATCAAGTTTGAAACTGAATTCGTATCATTCGTTTGTTCAGGATTCTACCAGAAAGATTCGTCCAAACTGAGTACAGACCACTGACCCTTATACAGTTTCAAAATATACAATTGCAATTTCAAGCGTAAAGGAGGCCCTACAAATACATATAATGTTTTACCAGGAATTCAGTACAAACTAAACTTTTACGGCAAAATTCGACCCAAACAAAGCAGAAACCAATGACACAACTAATTCAGTTTCGAAAATGATATTTCTACGATTTTTATACGTATCAACACGTCTACCTAAAAAATTGAATCTCATTTGTTTATGAATTAGCCACGAACGGAAACTTTTATGGCACAAAGTAAGAGCAAGCAATTACCACCAATTTAGTCTCAAACCTGATATTTTTACCGAAGCTGTCTCTCGCACAAAAACTTAATATCGCCTATTTATGGGGAAAAAATGAGCACAAATGAAATATTTTGTGCTTTGTTTCAGCAGAAAAGACGCGCAAATTATTTACCCAAACTCAATTTCTTTATGATTTATGTTTCGAACGAGAAGCTGGTCCCCTAAAATTTTATATCGCATAATTTTGCAACAAGTGGAGTACAAATTGAACGTTTTCTGGAAGGGTCCAATATACGAGGGCAAGTCAAGAAAGACTTGGACTGATTTTTTTTTCTAGGCAATTTATTATTACTCAGCAACAGGCACATGATCCTTTTCAAAGTAGTCCCCGCCCACTTGAATGCACTTTTTCATTCGAGTCTTCTAGTCCTCAAACACGTGTCGCAGGCCATTCTTTGAGAGGTCCTTCAAAACCGCCTCCGATGCCTTCAGAATCTCGGAATTATCGGAGAAGCGGCGTCCACGCAGTCTGGATTTTAGGGCAGGGAATAGAAAAAAGTCGCACGGTGCGAGATCTGGGCTATACGGTGGGTGTGGCACACAGTTGATATTGTGCTGATGTAGGTATTCGAGGACAGCATGTGCCACGTGTGGCCTCGCGTTGTCATGGTGGAGTCTCCAGCCGCCATTGCGAAGGTTTGGTCGTTTCTTCGCAATGTGCTGCCGTAAGGTCTGAATGACTGACACGTAATATGGTGCAGTTACAGTAGTGCCGGAGGGAACAGCATGCTGATACACCATACCAAGATGATCAAAGAACGTGATCACCATCACCTTGCCTGCCGACTTCACAACCTTTGCCTTTTTTGGTGTGGGCGAACCTGGTGTCTTCCACTGCGTACTGGCTTGCTTGCCCTCAGGATCGAAATGATGAAGCCATGACTCATCGCCGGTGACAATTGACTCCACATAGGCGTCTCCACCATCCTCAAACCTTTGCAACACCTCCCTGCAAGTCTCCACTCGAACGGCCTTCTGCTCTGGTGTCAGGAGTCGCGGAATCCATCGCGCACACACTCGGCTCATGTGGAGGTGGTCATGCAAAATTTTGAAGGCACTGCCATGAGATATGCGTAGTGCGGCTGCCAGATCGTCGATACTGATGCGGCGATCTTCTCTAACAATGACTGCTGCCGTGTTAATGTTCACCTCAGTAACAGCTGACGATGATACACCTGGTCCACCAGCTTTCGTGATTGTCATTCGGCCATCTTTAAACTCTTTGAACCACCATAACACGGTACTTCGTGGCAGAGCGTCATCTTTGTAGGCTGCTGTCAACATTCCTAGAGTTTCTGTTGCACTTTTCCCCAGGCGATAGCAGAACCGTATAGCTGCAAATTGTTCTTCTCGTAATGACTCCATTTCTTCTACAGGCGACTTCTAGAGGCGGCGCAGTACATCACCTGCAATAAAAAGTCGTGGTTACCAAACATGCAATGATTCCTTAACAACATTTTATATATATGCACAGCAAGACCCACCCTACTTGTATGCCAAACTATGAAGCTCCAGCGTTAACAGAACTGCCGGGAAAAAAATCAGTCCAAGTCTTTCTTGACTTGCCCTCGTAAATAAATCAGGAATGATTGATACAAATTGTGTTTTGAAGTTTGTATTTTCTGCCAAATTCAGCGGCTATCCTTATAAATAAATCGAATGTCGGATTTTTACCACAAACGGAAGTTTTTTGCGGCACAAATGAAGCAGAAACGAAAGATTTTTTGCGGCAAAAATGAAGCCCAAACTATTGACACTATTTTCCTGTTCCTATTTATATTTTATGCGGATCCGAGCGTCGAGCTGGGTCCGAGAATTGAATGTTGAATACTTTTGGGAAAGATTGAGCACAAACGAAACGTTTCCTCTCACAGTACAGCGGAAATGATTGACACAAATTTGTTTTTCTAAATTTCAATCGTGAACTTTTCTCCAGAATGGAATGTCGTGTATTTGTGTTTTAGCGTGCAGATGTCTGGCAACAGTCTTATACCCGGTATAATTGTATTAACGTTTGTATATCTCTGACTTCATCTCTGTGCAAGCGGGAGCCTTATGCTTACAACATTCGAATGCAGATATTGAGCGACTATTTGGTAAAATTAGTTTTATCAAACGGAAACAGAGAGATCGACTTTTAACATCTACAATAGTGTATGTGTGTTATGAAGTGAGTGGGTCCAGAATAATGGCTCTACATGCCAAGACTCCCACTGAACACATGCTAAATTCAAAGTCAAACTTTTTTTTTATGGGATTCCTAAACAACCTTCTCAAGAACAAAGCAGCCATCTATGCAACGATGATGGAGATGGTGATGGCGACAACAACGACGACTCCTTCACTTTCGACAATTAAGTCTGGTGAATGAGAAATTTTTCACCTTATTTACCTTCACCTTTTCAGACTTATTTTCACCTTAAATTCAAATATTGCTTTTATAATAAAAATAGGGAATTTGTTCAGAATTGTAACTTAATTTCTAGAATCACAAATTACTTATTTTGAAACATGTTTTCCCAAATCATTGTGTACATATTACCTAAACTTGTGTTAACATTTTAAGAACTTTAAAAACACCTTTGGTTAAGGCCTTTATACGCATATACAGTGGAACGTTAACTTGGAGATTGTAGTAGGAAAATTCTACAACTTAAGGTGTGATTGCAATATTCTGCCCTGAGGTAAAAAATACGGCCGTTTTTCAAGTAGTGTTACTGTACGATTTTTCGTGTTCCGAGGCTGGGAACGCTGCATATATGCACCCAAGGAGTGTGTTAGATTAAATTTTAAAACCCCGCTTCTGTACGGTAAATACTTATGAAACGCGAACTTGCAGTCACCCAATTTCCACAGTCTACGAAGACGTGCAGGTTAGATCTTGTTGCAAGGTAAGTCACAAAAATGAAGGATACAGAAAGATGAAAAACATAAATGAATTCTCTAGTCCCGCGCTTGCCCAGTGCTTGTCTTCACGGCGTTCCCACGTTTCGCACTGCGTGATCGAATGCAAATTTCCTGTTCACTCTAACAGATTTAGTATAAAGAAAAAAATATAATAATTCTTCCCGCGGGCCGGCTGTTGCACATGGCTGTGACCTTAAGATCAGGCGTTTTCTTTCATGTGGCAAAATCCTTGTTGACTAGTGAAATTAATTACTCTGCGCTATATTAATGTTTATCAGAAGATTACTTAACAAATCCTCTTAGTGTGCGTTTTTTTTTTAATATAGTTTTAGTTAATTTTGCAGAAACGTTCCGTTAAGTACTCCGGTATTGCACAGCATTGTTTTTAGTAACAATCTTATATACGGTCATAAACTATGGGATAAAAACTCCACATATGTATTTATTTTTATGAAGTGAGAAGGGTGTGCAGGTTACTCGACGCCATTGGAAGTTCCCACAGTCTTTTGATGAAAGGGAAACCACTAGTAAGTATTAAGCTCTTAAAAGTAGCAACCAAGGTTAGTGTACAAGGGCATATGCAGATTACATTGCAGAGTTGTGCGTGTAGGTATAGAAAGCTCACCGGTGGTAAAATATATCATTATTTTAATTTAAATCCAAGACTGGAAATGTGGTTACAAATATATTTGGCTTTTATTTTCCTATTTTTCTGTAATATTATGGATGTTATTCAGAATTGCCGCTCGTAACAAATTGGTATTACTAAAAGTTTATATATTTTTTTTTCAAGGACTAAAAAGCATATTTGTGTGCTATATACATCAGGCAGAATGAATTGTAAGGCTTTCTATGTGAAAGTGTTGTATAACAAACAAGAAAAAACAAAACAATTAAAGCGTTATACGTAAGGTTACAGGGATCTTAGGATACAATGTTTTCTTCGGGATGAATTGAGACATCTAAAGTAAATTCGATTGTTTTAAGCGTAATTTCTGTTTATCCTTTGCTTTATGTAATTTGAAATATTGTTTTGTCTTAATTAGAATGCTTCACTTACATAATGAGAGTTAGCTACAAGTAAATATACATTAATCAATTAAAAAATGCAGTACAAAAATATTAGAGCAAAGTACAATCTAGGAATTAATACAAAGTATCACGGTATGTGTTACAGATGTATGTTCTTTATGTTTAATTACAAGCAGTATACTAGATTCAGAATAATTAATAAATCTTTATTTTTGTGGAATATTTAGTGTTTTTTAAAAACACCGAAAAGTTGAGTGCAAAAAAAAAACAACAGGAAAAATAGTTTTTTACATGTTTCATGCTACTTTGGAAAAGAACGCTGTTTTCTTAATATTACGGGAAGCATTTTATGAACAGTGAATTAGTTAAAATGTTAGTTGATGTCCAAAATATAGATTAAAAAAAAACGCAATGGAACTACGTCTGACAAAGTTTTCTGGCTTCGAGCCAAAGATGTATTACTCGATACCCAAAACATATTCCCTTATTATAATACACTTAATTAAATCTTTCGAACAAATTTCAGTTATACATTCAATTTCAATTATACAGTATATGTCTTAAGATATGCTCATAGTATTACATTTTAATATTGAATAGAAGCTTTAATATTCAGAGTAGAAATAAAATAAGTTGCAGAAGCGCGATTCCGTGTTTCTGTAAGCCCGAATACTTTGAAATCTAATTAGTTAACAATCGTATTCTTTATTAAAAAAAATGTTACAAAAGTATTCAGAAAGCATTGCATTTGAATACGAAAATTAGTTTCTTGCGCTACAAATGAACAACTTAAAAACAAACTATTAGTACTTTCATATACCAGCCGTACCACGCCCTGTAACTGTTCAGATTTTGAAGGAATTTATCATAAATATATATATACATATATGTGGATGTTTTTTGTTTATCGGAACATATCTATTTGAAAAGCGTGTGATAAGCGATGTTATTAAGATCGAGTCGAGTAAGAAACGAATTTTCGGTTGCATTAAATCGTAACATCGCAACGCAATGATATATATGATCTTTACTCCAAGCCAGAATCGATTGGATACATATTTAAGGAACACATATTGTTTCAGCGAGCCCTAATACAAATTTTATTATTCAAAATGTTTATTTGCATTAACAACTGGCATTTTAGCGATTTTTTAATGATTAAATCTCATTAGGTGTCGCGAAATGGCAAAAAGAAAAGCATTTCAAAAGCAGCACGAAAAGTTGAAAAAAAAATTCATTTTTTTTTAATCAGGCGCTCATTTTTTTTTTTTTTTTTTTTGTAAATCAGTAGCTGGGTTGTGGAAAGAAAATGTTCAAACCTGGAGTTGACGCACAATGCACAAATACACATTGAAATGCAGCAGTTAGTCCTGACCTATTGAAAACAAAACTGTACCAGAAAAATATGGAACGTCTGACAATAGTTTACAAAAAAAATTCCGATATGGTTCCCATAAACGACTGGCCATCAAATTAGCTTAGTTAAGCGCTTACCTCAACAAAAGTGTCCGCCGCTTCCATCTTCTCGTCTTTTACTTCCTTGAACTCTTCCGAGACCGCGGAGCTGTCAAATATTGTGATGCCACTAAATTCCATATTTCTTATTTACTTCAATAATACAAATCAAGTGCACCACATCTAATGCTAAGCGTATCTGAAACGAACAAAAAAAAGTGTTGAATTAGTAATGAATTGAAAGAATAGTTGGACACTCAGATAACAATTAAGAAGGAACAGAAGTAAATAAGATAATATAGCAGCCCCACATTTGACAAATAAGTACGGTTAGGTAGAGGTAGCAAATTATTAAATCTACCGTTTTCGGCGATGCGTCATAGTATGTCAAAAACGGAACAGAACTGCTTATTCTCAATCACCTATGGCCCGCCATTGGCGATCAGAAAGGATGCAGCATGGCGCGCGTAGAATGAGCCCTTGGAAGTCCTTCTGGGGTTTGGAAGCCATGCTTCTTGGACACGGTTATCAAGTTTAACTGTGGGAGGGAGGTCGCGTCTTGTACACCTTGCTTACATTTTTTTTATTGCATTTTGGAATTGACAAATGTATACTTACATGTGGCTAAACCTCGTTACGTACGTAAATAAGGCATGCTAATAACTATAAAACAGTATTTCAAATTACAAAAAAAAAAATAATAATAATAATAATAATAATACTCCAAAGCAAGATGACTCAGCTGAACCCGGAGAAAAGAGAGGAAATATTGGAAGAACAACTTTAATATTATCGACCCTTTTTGTAAAGCTTGTTTTTTTGTTGTTTTTTTTCCTGTTTGCTTTATGACTTGTCTAAATAATAAAAAGCTTCATTTTTCTGCCTGGCTGTTGTCCATAGCACATTAATATGCTTTGAAACTGTTAAAACCCATATCTAAATTTTAAGTAATGCAATTCTTTTTAAAGAGTGCGGATTCTGAATAACATCCGAATATTAAAACTGCAGCAAGATAGAAAAATAGAAGATATGTATTCACATTTCTAGGCTTAGTTTTACATTGAGATGCTATATACTTTAACACTGGTAAATTTTCCACACATAATTTGTATATACCCTTGTACACTAACCCTAATTTGAACTTTGTGGTGCTATACACTGAATACTGCTTTCTCTTTCATAAAAAGACTGTTGAAACTTCCAAAGGACTCGAGCATTTTGCACAACATTCTCACTCCATAAACATAAATTCATACGCAAAGTTTTTGCCTAATAATGTATAAGTGTTTGGTTAGAAATGCCGTGGAATACTGCTGTGTTCATAACGTAACGTTTTCAGGAAAATTAATCACACTGACAGGATTTGTTAAGAGAACTTCCGATAAACATTATTATATTCAAGAGTAATTAATTATCCCACATCTATTCAGCTAATTTCTAAATGTATTTCTTGTTGGTAATTTACTTACCCTGCTTCAAGGTATAACCTACGCGTCTACGTAGAATGCTGTTGACAATCAGGTGACTACCGGTTTGTGCTAAATAAGGATATGCCGTACAGACGCCTGGTTCCAATCAAATCTAACATACTTCTCGTGTGGGTATAGCTCTCAGGCTTTTAGACTATTGGTCTATTAAACATGGTTGATAACTCACGAGAGCAAATTCTTGCTAAAAAGCGTCTGAAAAGCTTCAATCTTCGTTCAGAAAGCGCTAGAACTGGTAGATGTTGCAAACCACGTAAAGACGAAGGAAGGGCAAGGGTCCAAAATTATGACGTTTTTTCTTTTCCCCGGAAAGTGAATTTACTCATTTATTTACAACATAAACATGCTGAGCTATAGAAGGGACCTAACTAGGGGGGAGCAGGATTCAGAGGCGCTACTCATAATTTCTTAATGGCACACTTTCGTAATTTATTTTATATTTCAAGAAAATAATTTTCATATTCGATTACAATGCATTCTGCATACCTATTGGACAGTTTTTTTTTATATATAAAAACAGATGAGAAGGTTCAAGTCCGACGGCGAAGTCGATGTTGAAGTCTAATCTCAGGTTGAACTACCATTTTAACTAATTATAAATTTATATTGCGAATGCAACGTGCATCTCATTAGCACCCTTGTACATTATGTCCTCATGGCCCTTAGGCATCTTTAGTTCAAACCAAGGAAACAAATAATGCTTCAAAACTTTGTCAGAAGCGGAGTACAAGAAATAATGTTTTAAGTATTTCATTGATCATCAATTGTTGTCACGGGACAGTTAAAGTAAAATGTACATCAATATGTTATTAGATATGTAAATAATTTCCGTTTTTCTCACTTTGGAGTCGAACTGAACTGGCGCCGAAACGGTAGCGCCAAAACGTAGCCTGCGCCAAAATGGTGGCGTCGAAAGAGAGTCGCCGAAACGTAGCGGACACCTACGTGCCTACGCAAAAGTCACGAGATTTAGCGTTTGCAACAACATGCAACAGAGAATATAGGATTCATGAAATTGAATGTGTAAATGAAATACAGCGACCATAAATACATAAAAAAAAAAACCTGAAAAAATGATCGCCGAAAAAAACTTTTTTTTTAAATTATTTTTCGTGCTACTATGGATAATATCGTTTTTTTTTTTTTACCATTACGAGGTATCGGACAACATTTTTGGATCAATGAATTAGTTAAAAGTTTAGTTGATTTTCAAAACATTATTTAGAAAAAAAAAAATCCGGAATGGGACTACCTCTGAGTAAGTTTTAAAGCATTATGGATGTATTACAGCATTAATACATGAATCCGGGAACGTGACAATATAGGTACTCAAAAATTCAGGAAAGAGATTCACAACACACTGGTAAGAAAAGCGTTTTATTCAAATTCATAATTTTTATCGTGTGATATGGAATAATTATGTATCAGACAAAATTGAGAGCGTTATTATTGATAGAATAATCAGTGCAGCATGTATATTGTTTGTTCTAACAGCTTCTGCAACTATTACTTTTATATGTATTTTGTAACTTTGTGTATATAACTTTAATTACTTGTGCACCTCTATATCAAGCACTGTATACTTATATTCCTGTATGCTCCGTAACTCATACGTTCTATACCGTTGTATTCAATGTACATTTTGTGCGGTCTGAAGAACGCAATAAATTATAAAATTATGTGTTTTCTCGGTCTGAGCCAATGATGCCGAAGTGAACAGGACTTTCTCTCATGTACAAGGGTGCTAATGAAGTATTGTATTCCTAATGTAAATTGATGTTTGTTGTACATTTTTTAACGTAAGAACATTTAGTTTTTCTAAACCTAAACAACAAATGCATTTGGTGCGTTCAGTAGTGGATTTTGGTGATTACAAGGCAAACAAAAAAAAAAAAAAAGCTTTTCGCCAATAAATCCAGGGTTATTTTGACTCGTGGAGAACGCCCGCCCCACTGACCTAGCGATCAGAGTTGCGGCCTGCTTATGAGGGGGTTCCAACTTTGATTACTGGTTTTGCCACGGGATTTTTCCAAAGTGAAAAGATCTGGAAATATGGGCACGCAGCATCGTGTTGCAATTTGGGAGCTGATGTGAATAAAAGACAGTGGCGATCACAGTTTACAGCATCGGTTCTGCTCTCCCAACAACACGGCTGGTCAGCGCGGAATAGTGTTTAAAAGGTCAAAAATAAAGTCATAATTGTATGTTAAATTATTCAAAAGCATTTTTATGTTGATGTATGGTCTTTCTCGGTCATTTAGCTTTTCTTTTTAGCCATGCATAAACTATATTATTTTTTCCGAGTTATTTCAGCGTTTGAATACCTTTTCTCAAGTGTTTTGTGACCCACATCCTAAAGTGTTCTGCAATCAGTCAAACCCCACCCCTTTACACGCTAGTATTAATTTTAGGATAAAGACGTCCATATAAAAAAGGATTTAAAATATGAATTAAGTCCCGCATCTTCGGTTCGTTCATATATACTTAAAAAAAAAAAAATTGAATATTGTATTGTCACCCGACGTACGTTGCTGTGTAAAATTTCATCACTGTATGACGTCGGGAAATGAGTTAAATGAACGTTGCAAGCGGTAATATTTTACGGCTGCGAATTGAAAATAATGTTTTGAGAAACTTAGGCTTCATCCACGGAGACGTTCCACTCTGCTACCCTGAACTTCCGTGGGTGAGGAAAGCGTATTCTTCAGTTACGTCTGTACTGTAGCGAAGTGAGCCGAAAGGCAGAACCGAAGATGCACGAATTGATGATGTTTGTCAGAATACAGTCATAAGTGATAATACACACTTCACTAGTGTTGGCCGAAATTAACTGGAACAGTTCTTTCGGAGCCGTTCTTGCCGCGGAACTGGAACGTAATTCAGTTCCGGACGAAAATCTTTGGCTCCAGTTCCGAGGTTAGGCTCCGGATGATGTCGAACGTCAGCTGTCTGCCAAAACGTTTCTCCTTCTCTTGATAAGTTCTCGGAACCGTTCCGAGAAACTCGCACAACAGTTCCGGTTTTCCATTCATATTTCTGATTCATGTTATTATACAAGGACGTCTAGCAAGCGAGCCTTGGAACTGTTCCGAGGCACGCTTGCTAGACCCAGAAATATGAATGGGGAAACTCGGAACTCTTGTGCGAGTTTCTACTTTGAAGGACTGTTGGGAGGGACATCCAACACCTGAATGCAAGCAGCAAGTGGTTTTTCAACCCCCCCCCCCCCGTAGTTCCGTTGTTTATGTTCAAAGACTGCCGAAGATTGTGCGGGGAGAACTAGATAGAACTACCTGCACGGCTGTTTAACTCACGTGGAAACCCTTCCGGTAGTAATAGGTAATAGCATACTCTCACTTACCTTGGTCTATAAGTAGCAGCAAGAACCGCTTAATCATCAGCTGCAGTTTGGTGTCGGGAAGCTGAACCAAGATTTTTTTGCAATTAAAAAAAATATGTTATTTACCTTTTTTTGTGGAAATTTAATAAAAGTTGTCATTTATAATTTTAAAAAGGACACTAAAAACTAGGAAGTATTATTATCAACCCACCTGGGCAATCGCTCGGTGTGCAAGGTTGGTGGGTGCGTCCGAGGGAGCTAGGAAAGGTTAACCGCGGAGTGGCACAGCCCCCGGTTAGCGGTGAGCATACGCAAAAGTTCTGTGCCGTACCGGAAGTGTTTCCAAGTGGGCTCTCCGCAGCCCTGCAACTCTGAAGGTAGTGTTGAAAAAATCTTGCCATTCATGGCTGGATTTATTGCAAAGTGGAAAGTTTCCTCTAACCCTTTTTCTGTTGTCCAGAAGAAGGAATTATTTTAGAGCAATTTATAAATTCTATCCATGATATTTTGTCACACATAATTAAATAAAAAATCTTGGTTATATAACAGAGGCAGGCATTTTAAAGAAAGTTTTGATCTTGTTCCTCTCCCTGGACTGTTTTCGTCTTCGCTTAGAATTCCCCTCTCGAAAGAATTTTAAGCCTCTTTCTTTCGTTCCTTTTTTTCTCTTAGCGGAGGTCATACTTTGTCAACAGGGAGGAGACCCGAGAGGGTGGTTAATAGGTGGGTCGCGTCCCTTGGGAGGGGCGCGACAGTGCCTCACAGATGTCCTTCCAGCACACATGGAATCACCAGAATTTGTCATCGGACTTCTGACTCTTGGAGAAGTATCTTCCTTTGTTTTCTGCTGTGACCACTGGATTATAAAAACACTCCTTGGCCATTCCAGAAGCAGAAACGATGATCGAATGTGTACGCAATGCATTAATATCTAAGCTCGAAAATTCAGAAATGGAATTCGGTATTCTTTTCCAAGAAGCGACAGAAATGATGCGAACAATTCATTCGACCATGGAAATCTAAGCGAAGCGCCAGTTTTTAAGGCAAACCATCCGAAGCAACGTGCCAGCCGACTGTCCCGAATAGTATTATAGACGTCCTGTGTATATTCCTGTTCTTGATAAAATCCTAACAGGTATAAATTATGGATATTGCCGGAGGAAGGGCGTATGCTTTAGCATTGTCTTGTGTCCTTCTTCCGGTAATGTCCTCAATTGTAGATTCTTGAAAGAATACTTAAAATACGTTAGCTTATTATCGTTATTTCCAGACAACATTCAGTTTCATCAGGAAATAAGTACGGAGAGGCAAAAGGAAATATTTTAATTTCTGTCACTTTTCACGAGCAAATCCATGAGGAAGTTTACTGGAGAGGTTGAAATTTGTCGTTGTTTCGCCTTGCTAGAGAAGAAAAGTAGGGGAAAAATTAACGACTTCATTTGTGACTCTGAACAATATCCTGTTGTTCATCTTGTCTTCCACAGTCTCACCACTTTAGCTGTGAGCATTGCCACGGAAGAGAGAACTTTCTCTATTCTTCGTTTGTTGAAAACCTGGACTCGAAGTCAGATGAGTCAAGATCGATTGACTGGCCTAGATCTTATAATATGCCAATCGTGAAATCAATATAGATGTTGAGAAACTGGTAGATAAATTCGCTGCTTTGCGAGAACGCAAGCTGGAATTTGTATTGTAAAGTGTCGTGAGACGAGAGCTGGTTCTTTGGTGCTTTACTTTTGTTTATTCAAGACTGTTTATTTTGTGTTTTCAACAACTAAATCTGTACTACGAACCAATCGAGCATTAGTAATTACGTATTCTTTAATTTGTGAATGAAGCGTGTTTGTATTGCATTTTTTTTAAATATTAAATTATTCCAGAACCTGTAATTCACATAGGTTAGGGGTGCATTTTACATACAAGTACAATTGAAAATAGCAAGGAAGAGAAGAAAGTAATAAAAACTTGCGTATGAATATGAATTAAAAGATCTTGATTAAAAAGGAATTTACGTTTTTCTTCTCCTTCTACTACTACAACTACTACTACTATTACTACTTATTATTATTATTTGTAATATATTAGTATCAATTTTTATATAAGTTAATTCTACAGAAGAGCTGCGCATCCTTTTCTCAAGTTGTTTGACCTTTTTTTGGAATGGACTCTTACCTTGTTTTGAGCTCGAACGACCGTCCCCCTTCAAATATTCCGCCCCCGATCGCAAGCAACACAAGCGGACTTGAAAATGAGCCCTTAGACTACTGTCGTTACTGGCTAACTGGAAACTCTTCGATCTCTCCCGAACATAATTTTCATGTGAAACAATAAAAACGGGGAACATATTTTTTTATTAACTATTTTTCTTCAAAACAGCAAAATGATCTATAGTTGGTCTCCTTCATTCCCAGTTATTGGCCCTTGTTATCGAGACCTGAGAACGGGTATCTGCTATTGCCTTGATGAGGCCAAGAGCTGGCACCACTGCTGCTTTGAAGCGAAGTACTACGTGGAAACACTAGCGATCGTATTTTTGTCTTAAATGTTGGAATGGCTATGTTAAAAATCTTATTTTCTATTTGAAAGAAATGGTTAATTATTTGCCCCATGCCAAATAAATGGATCCTGTGGAAAAATGGCATACCGGTCATCATCCCCAACCCGCCGTAGAAGTAACTGGCTTGAATCATTTACATAATGGTGCATCCAAAGGGGTCTCTTAACATCCACCTAGTTGTTTAAGAAGGGAAACATTACAGTAAACACATTATAGCAATAAAGAGGAAAATGAAACTGAATATTCCTTTGCTTATCTGCTTAGATTATGATAGGTTAAACTTGTAATTTAACAAAGCGTTCATGACCTTAAGCTCGACCAATAACAACCATGATGTGTTGTGTGTGCAGAAGACATTAAATAAAATAATGAACTACTTGTCGGAAACAATAACAGTTTTGCCAAATTATTTTCGACCTTAATTTAAAAAAAAATCTTTGGAGGGCCTTTTTCAGCGACATTTACCAATAAATTTGAATTTAAATTTCGCTTATGACATTTAAGAATTTTTTACTCAGGGCAGGATAGGGTAGGAGACAAGATGTGCGAAGAAACTCGGCCATGTCCTAATTTAAAGATGTCATCCCAATACACGGGCGGAGTGACTGAAAAGACACAGGAATAACCTCCATATGGATGGTGGCCTCTGGGTTCGATCCCAGGACTTTCTTAATTTGAAGCCAATAAAATGCATTGGTTGTTTTTATATTATTATTTAAAAATCGAAAATTGTGCGAGTGCGGCCAAAATACTTAACTTTATTCATTTGCAAAAAATAAAATTAAGCGCCGATATTGCGTCTGAAATCATTTCATTACTAGTTTGGTTGACGGAAACCACGTGGCAAGAAAAACATAAGAAGAGTATGGACCATTGATCCATATCTATAAGCGATACTGGACTGATCGATGCCATTAAAATTTTAATAAATATATTTTAAGCCAAGGTGCGGAGGCTAGTTGATTTCGTGTCCATTTCCGGCCATGTAGGGCCCAGGGCTGGGTTGCAAGAAAATACTTAAGTGTAAAATTTGACTTAAGGCAGACCACGAGCTCTACATAATACTGGAGTGACTACTTAATGTTAAAGATAGACGTCAGAGCAAACGTTCAAACTTGTTTGTCCACTTCCAATCTAATCGAATGTGGACCAAATTTTCAGTTCTAACTCAGTTTTATATGCTTCTTACTGCTCTGTGGTCTGTTTTTTTTTTATTTAAGTAGTCATTTCAGTATTATGTAGAACTCGATGGTCTGCTTAAGACAGATTTTGCACTTAAGAATTTTTCTTGCAACCCAGCCCAGGACTCACATCAAACAGTTATGAACAGGACATCATATGATTTATTTTATCAGTATATACAGAATCTCCAATAAAAACTGTGGATTCTCATTTTAACAATCAAAGTTGGGCCCCATTGGCTAGCCCATCCGATAACTCTGTTGATTTTCTGCAACATGTCTCTTTCAAATTAAAAGAAAACGCATTATAACCGAGAGATTCAGCCGTTCCGGAACCGTTAACACTTTCTCAATAATAATGTAATTTCCGGCCCTGTAGGGCTCAGGACTCATATGCTACAGTTTTGAGCAGGACATATGGGACATTTCTAACCAATGAACATTCTAGAAAATAATAGAATATTTTTTGCAGAAGAATGTCTCGCTGGAGACCGATGAATAATCGGAAGGAATTGAGATGTCTCGTTTCGTTGTTTAGAAAAATACAAAACATAAAAGCAAAACTGATTTCTATTCTTACGCCACTTCTGTGGATATTTTGTTATTTTATATACAGCGATACGATAGATTTTTTGGAGGAGGGACGCTTGAAAGATAACAAATTAATTTATATGCTTCTTAAGTGGACCGATGCATGCAAAACTAGGCTAATAAAATTATATTTTAATCGGGATAAAACTGGCTTTTGTACTGAGAAAAAAAAGCACAGAAGAAAATGGAGTCGTGAGAAATTATCACTGCAAATTTTATATACAAGATTCACTTAGCTATATTCTTTAGCTTTACGACATATATGAAACAGATGTATTAAATATTTATCAATAACATTTTTACAACTAAAATATCAAAAAATTTAAGGAGCAAAAAATCCTGATTTTCTTATATTACTATATCGGTACCTTACACCTGACCATAAACTCGTCTTCGCAACCTAAAGAATGCCGAAATGGCCAATAAAGCCCATAAATCAATGAAAAATGTTTTTGAATAATTTAATATACAAGATGACTTCATAACATCAGTTTTTTTAACCTATAACTTCCTTTCTTTTCTTCTTTTGTTTTATTTAGTTTCTTTTTATATATATATATATATATATATAT
>JAGDQP010032742.1:0-21097 GCA_022664845.1 Lepisma saccharinum | reverse complement strand
AGCTAAACATTGCACAAAAAACCGTGTGGAACCATTTGCATAAGGCTGGATACAAAAAGAAGCTTGATGTATGGGTGCCACACGAGTTAACGCAAAAAAACCTCATGGACCGAATTTCCATCTGCGAATCGCTGCTGAATCGCAACAAAAGCGACCCATTTCTGAAGCGGTTGGTGACTGGTGATGAAAAGTGGATCACTTACGACAACGTCACGCGAAAACGGTCGTGGTCGAAGCGCGGTGCGCCGGCGCAAACGGTGCCCAAGCCAGGATTGACGGCCAGGAAGGTTTTGCTGTGTGTTTGGTGGGATTGGCAGGGAATTATCTACTATGAGCTGCTCCCCTACGGCCAAACCCTTAACTCGGAACTATACTGTCAACAATTGGACCGTCTGAAGGCAGCAATCGCCCAGAAGCGGCCAGCTTTGGCCAATAGGAGAGGCATTGTGTTCCACCAGGACAACGCCAGGCCACACACATCGATAGTGACTCGCCAGAAGCTCCGGGAGCTTGGTTGGGAGGTTCTTATGCATCCACCTTATAGTCCGGACCTGGCACCGAGTGATTACCATCTGTTCCTGTCCATGGCGAACACGTTTGCTGGTGAAAAATTCGCTTCAAGAGAGGCTTGTGAAAATCGACTGTCTCAATTTTTTGCCAATAGGGACAAGGGCTTCTATGAGAGAGGCATCATGATATTACCTTCCAAATGGCAACACGTTATCATCGAACAAAACGGCGCATATGTGACCTAAATCGGATCATTCTAACTATGGTAAGTCAAGCCTTCAATGTCATGCAAAAATAATGGATTACTTTTTACTACACCAGATATAAATGATAACATATTGAAAAGAGTTTTTCTTAAAAGTATCCTTTACATAATAAACATGTGAAAGTACGTCAGAGACCAGTTTGGTCGACAAAAGCAGAAAGCTGCAGAGTTTTTGCTTAATATTTAGTTAAGAATATTTTTATTCGTTTGCAATTTCTAAGCGTTATTGATAAATTTGTCCACTGAATAGTAAGTGTTATCAAGTAAAAATGTGGATACTTCTGTCCTTTTAGGTAGATTTCGAAGAAAAGCTACCTATTGAGATCGGTACGATATCAAAGTATATATTTATATATTAACACGCTAGCGGCCATAATTTTGAAGATATTTAAACCAAATGTTTATATGTTGTTTCTAGGCTTAATAGCTCGGTTAAGTTCGTTAATGAGCAAAATCGGTCGCCATCTTGGATCCAAAATGGCCGCCGAACCCATTGTTGTATAGAATACACAACCTAAACCGCTGGGGCTATTGAAATCAAATTTGGCATAAAGGTACAACATCACTGTTTGATTACGAAAATGGTACCTAATGAGTTCAAAGACGCCATCTTGGATCCAAAATGGCGAAAGCAAGAAATCTATTTTCCATATCGTTTCAGCTAGAGATACGAAATTTGGCATAAAGGTGTATTGTCACTAGTAGTTCAAGAAAATATTACGAAATGTTGAAAAAGTCGCCATCTTGGATCCAAAATGGCCACCGAACTCATTGTATAGAATACACAGCCTAAACGGCTGTAGCTAGACATATCAAATTTGGTAACAAGGTTCATTATTACTTGTATGTTGCTAAAATATTACATGATGTATCCAAAGACGCCATCTTCGATCCAAAATGGCGGACCTAAAAATCCATTTTCCACACCGTTCGAGCTAGAGATATGAAATTTGACATAAAGGTGCATTATGACGAGTAGTTTAGGGAAATATTACAACATTTGGGAAAAGTCGCCATCTTGGATCCAAAATGACTGCCCAAAATCCCATTTTGCACACCGTTTGATCTGGATAAATGAAATTTTACTTGAATATGTACCATCACAAGTAGGTCACGACAATATAAGAAAACTTTCAGAAAGTCGTCAACTTGGCTCCAAAATGGCCGCCCCAAAAACCCAATTTCCAAATCATTGAAGGTAGAGAAACGAAATTTTCTTTGGATGTGTATGACCAAGAGTAGATTACAATAAATGGGGCAAACCTCCCCTTTGGGGGCGCAGCCCCCCGTGGGAGGGTGCAGATGGACACCATGGTGGTGTAGTGCAGCTGGGAGATTTTGGAAAAGATAAAGAAGGCGCATCCTCTCAAAAACACTGAAGTTGGGGGGCGAAGCAAAGCAAGTATATATATACGTCTTGTGGGGTATCGTTGAACAGCTCTTGATGAATAATCAACAAATCTATAAATAATTTTTCGATAGCTCTCATATAAGGCGAGATTTGAATTTTTGAAAATAAAAAATACTTCGATATCTACCTCTGTCTGTAGGCCTACCGAAAGGGATTTTTTTTTCTTCTAAAAGATTTTATATCGTAATGATCTAACGCTGCTGTATACCTGGCGATCCCCACGTAATGATTGTTTGGTTGTTACTTCGTAACGTAGCAACAGGATCGTATATGACGTGATAGCACAGTCTTCAAAATATACGATATGAATCTGGTAGAGTTCGTTTGACCAAAGATCGTTTATTATAGTGGTTAGATTTAGTAAATAATAGAGCAAAACACTTATTGACGTTTTACCGACACCAGTTTATTACAAAAAGTTCCAATACTATATAACATACAATTATTTTACAGTTATTAATATGAGCGTCCCGAACGCGGGCTCTGTAATGATCAGACTAGTGGTTCACCTCTTTTGCTGTGATAACTTCGACTTAGGTCTTTTGGAAAGGAGATTGTTTAGAGAATGGATACTATAACTCCAGTCCAAGTTAGCAAGGTATAGGTATACCGACTCCAGTGCAAATCGGAGGTTAGGAGAGAGTCCTGACTCCAGTCCAAGTCAGGTAGGTAGAGTGAAGAAGTGATAACTTCTAAGGTAGTTGACTGGCCTTTTACATCCCTTTTTGTGGGCGTATTTTTAGTGTTTCCAAGTCTTACCGCTTGGTGTTGGTGTCGTCTGCTTCTTGTGGACGCTTATTCAGCATTATGTAATGTTTGTTGTCTGTGGTTTGTTTACATTGTAGTCAAGTCGACATACTGACTACAATATGGTCACGTAAAGTGTACAGTTTCAAGCCAATATTATTTACGTTCTTTAAACCAGGTTTTAGGTGCTTTGTTGGGAACGTATTGTAAAAATAGGTCCTCTACCTTTAGAATAATGTGTATCAAAATCTCCAAGAGACAATAGAAAATCAAGAGAACAGATCCATCAGTTATCTTAACGTTACAATTACGCGACAAGACAACAAGTTCACGATTTTAGTAAACGAAATAATGGGTGCAAAAAGATAAAAATTGAGGAAGACCAACAAAAGACCCCAGTGAAAGTAGTACTATATTTCAACTGGACAATCGATACACTGGATCGTATTTCCACGTTGTTGTATTAAACAGGATACCGTCTTTGAAATTACTTTGAAAATACGACTTCAATATAGCAAGTAAACCTGGTTTTGAAACATGTCAAACAGCGATTCAAGTTTTTAAATAAAATGGTAAGATAGATTCAAGAGTTCAGACATGTAGAGAGATACTTATACAAACAGCTAAGTATAATAAATCGGACAAACAAAAAGAAAAAACTCCCTGTTAATAACCTAGTTATAAAAAATGAAGCAGGAGAATACAGTATTGCTCAAACGTATTGTTGCTTCCACTCCAATTTACATACCGAGAACCTTGGAGGTTGTATCTACCCGGCATTCACCTGGTGCAAACTTAATCCTAAAAAAATAATGGCAAAACATGGTAAATACCTTTGGAACTTTTGATCGTAGCTCACATTAGAAGAGATTGTCAATAAATGATAACTCTCATGTTCAAAATAAAGAGGCGTTTACTAGGCCCACAGATATACAGGGTATAACCAAAGATGATAGACAGATAGAGTTCATGAACTTAAACTATTGCCAGGGACAGTCCAATCAAAATTCCACTTACTTAAGATGGACAGATACAGGGCTGGAACCAGAGCGCCTCTTGAAGTCAACGACCGTAACCACTGATGAAGCTGTCAATCTCATACCAGAACTTGGTCCAAGCATTGACCCATCAATCCTTCCTCGGCTACTGATGACACGCCAGGGTCTAGCTTGAGCCGGGCTAAGGCCTATTGCTCAAATGAAACCGTGTCGTAGGATAGTCACGAATACTTAATCGGGTTTCTGGCAGTGCTCGATAGCGCGTTACTGAACTCTGCTCTGTTCTGATGATCCATTGACCTTCCTTATTTACACCGATCGTTGGATTCTAAGCCATCTTTTCCTTCATTCCTCGTTGTTTTTTCTGAATTCCTTGTCATCTGGGGGTTATCTAGTGGCATATCGTGCAAGTGGAGTTCCTTTGTAAGCTGTACCTCCGACAATAATACAATGAGAAATAAATACAAGATTTATATGCTAACTCAGTTACAGCATTAATATCTGGTGTAGTAAAAAGTAATCCATTATTTTTGCATGACATTGAAGGCTTGACTTACCATAGTTAGAATGATCCGATTTAGGTCACATATGCGCCGTTTTGTTCGATAACGTGTTGCCATTTGGAAGGTAATATCATGATGCCTCTCTCATAGAAGCCCTTGTCCCTATTGGCAAAAAATTGAGACAGTCGATGTTCACAAGCCTCTCTTGAAGCGAATTTTTCACCAGCAAACGTGTTCGCCATGGACAGGAACAGATGGTAATCACTCGGTGCCAGGTCCGGACTATAAGGTGGATGCATAAGAACCTCCCAACCAAGCTCCCGGAGCTTCTGGCGAGTCACTATCGATGTGTGTGGCCTGGCGTTGTCCTGGTGGAACACAATGCCTCTCCTATTGGCCAAAGCTGGGCGATTGCTGCCTTCAGACGGTCCAATTGTTGACAGTATAGTTCCGAGTTAAGGGTTTGGCCGTAGGGGAGCAGCTCATAGTAGATAATTGCCTGCCAATCCCACCAAACACACAGCAAAACCTTCCTGGCCGTCAATCCTGGCTTGGGCACCGTTTGCGCCGGCGCACCGCGCTTCGACCACGACCGTTTTCGCGTGACGTTGTCGTAAGTGATCCACTTTTCATCACCAGTCACCAACCGCTTCAGAAATGGGTCGCTTTTGTTGCGATTCAGCAGCGATTCGCAGATGGAAATTCGGTCCATGAGGTTTTTTTGCGTTAACTCGTGTGGCACCCATACATCAAGCTTCTTTTTGTATCCAGCCTTATGCAAATGGTTCCACACGGTTTTTTGTCCAATTTAGTTTTTGGCAATCGAAACAGTGCTTACATGACGGTCGGACGCGACATTGTCCATGATTTTACCGACATTTTCGACACGTGGCCTTCCAGTGCGTGGTACATCTTTGACGTCAAAATTACCGGAACGGAATCGACGAAACCAAAATTGCGCGTGATTGGCTGTTACAGTATCAGAACCATAAACACTATTCCCATTTGCAGCCGCCTGGCTTGCGTTTTCGCCTTTATCGAAGAAAAACTGTAAAATATAGCGTATTTTCTCTTTGCTAGTGTCCATTTTGACGCGCGCTCACACAACACTGAGTCAACTCGTCACAACTATCTGAACAGTGTTTGTAGTACGCAATCTCATCGTTTGAACGCCATCTTGTTGAACCCGATCGGACTTATACAACGCGAGATACAGATCACTGAAGCCATCTATTGGCAAAATAATGGATTACTTTTTACTACACCAGATATTACAGATGAATTTGTTATGATCAAATTAGAAGATGTCTTAAATCACTCATTGATTCTCCCTGGTAGTCTCGTATGGAGAAACATTAGGAGGCTGCCGTACCTACTCCCTGTGCTTTCCATATCTTCAAAAATACCGGATGAATCACAACTAACAATTAAGTTTTGGAAAGCGGCTCCAACAATACTTATTGTTGTGTATCAAATTAATTACTTGAGATTTTTTTAAATTATTTATTTTAGCTTAGTTGAATACCCATATCATACGTCAAGCTTTGAAAATTTTCATTTATAAATATGCTAATCAAATTATGAGTTAGTTCACTTGAAAAGTATTCGGGGACGCTTTCCAAAATTTCATTCTTACTTGTCATTTGTCCAGCATTTGTAAAAATATCAAAGAGTAGAGAAAGTAGGTACTAAGGTCTCTTAAGTAACACCTGCAAAGCGGCAGTAATACAGGACCAACAGAAAACTGAGTTTACATTTAACTTGCTATCCTTGTTTACCTGTGAAGCCCGCCATTTGATGAAGTCAAAGCATCATACTGAACGATCAACCTGAATTCCCGCCACACGCTCAGCTCTCCTTTGATTCCTACCTCTGATAATTTTCGTAAAGTTTTTATTCATTCGACATATGTGCACCTGAAGAGGCTTGGTTGGATTGAGTGAAATACGCTGCAGCCTCTTCTAACAACGTTGCTGTCTTTTCTTTTTCCTTTCTCGTACGTGTTTCCACAGAGTGTAGAACATGTAAAATTCTCAATACAAACAAGGTCATATTCGAAGAATATAGGGTGATTCAGAAATCCAGGTGGTTCAGGAACCGACAAGAAAACGAAGTATCGTAGTACACAGATATGGAAATGTGAGGAGGAACTATATTTTGGATTACATGATCAACGAGGTCACCATCTTGGAAATCCTCCATATTGGATGGAGGTAATTTATCTCTAATCTCAAGTGGGTCGTGTGACATGTCAAACAACAATAGAATGTTCCCAGGAAGGCATTCCAGGTGTTAGATTTGATGTACCTGTTATGGTTTCGGAGGTATTTGATGCGTTCATTTACCCTGCAGCGCTGATAAGTCCAATACCGTAAGAGGTAGGTAAAATCTGATACCTGGAATGACTTTTTGGGAACATTCTCCTGTTGGTTGATATTTCACACGACCTTCTAAAAAAATATTTCCATCCAAAATGGCTGATTTCAAGATGGCCACCACCTTGATAATATTCTCCAAAATGTATCCTCTTCCCAACATTCCACATTGTGTATTAGGATGCTTCATTTTCTTACAGGTTTGTAAAACATAAGGTTGTACCTTCATTTATTCAGCAGTATATCCTCGATGAAAATAATTCCGCTACCATAACGCGTAGGTCACGTCTGATACATGGAATAACTCTCTGGGAACATTCTCCTGTTATCTGATATTTCGCACAATCCACCTGATATTTAAAAGAAATGTCCATCCATTCAAAATGGTTGATTTCAAGATGGCCACTACCTTGATAATATTCTCCCAAATGTAGCCTCTTTTGTGTACTATAATACTTAATTTCCTTGCCACTTTGTGAACTCAAGGACTTTTGAACCATCCTGTGTTTTAGAAATTTAAGCAAATATATCTACATTAAAGTAAATATTAATACTTAATTGTGTATAATAACTTGATATAATGTGTGTTATAATAATTTTTACTTACCATTGATATATTTGTTTACGTAAACATCAGGGCCATGGTCTACATCTTCCCGAATTCTTTCCCCTCCCCTATCCTGGCTTAAGCCTTAGGTGCCTAAAGGCTATAAATAAAATTCAAAGTAAGGAGTTCAATTCAAAGTAAGGTAATTGAAATGAGACGTTGCTTGAATAAATCTTATACAAATTGTGACGTTTATCTGGAAGGAATATGAACTCAGAAATCACTCAAAAGGTTGATGTTTTTAAATAATGATTGGTTAAGTAAAACCATTTCGTTGAAGAACTGTCCTCTTTCGTTCAATTGTCTTCGATATAGTGTTGTCAAGCAGAGTCGGAAGATATTATTTAAATCTGATTATGTTGTTTATCTGAATACTTAATGCACTCTGGGACTGTCTATGTTAAATAAAAATGTATACTGAAATAAGTGTAAGAATATTCCATGACTAAGTTTATATTGACTACGTTTTCCGCTTAAATTGAGAATAAATTTTCTTATGAGAATTTCTGACAGTGGCGATAATCTATATCCTAATTTTATGGTTGTAGGAATTAGAAGTTAGGCAATATTCGATAAATTCCTTGGCTACCTAAGAATGTTTGGTAGTTTGCGTGGGGTCTCATAGCGTCGAATTTCATAGCATCGAAAGAGAGATTTGTCACACAACGTCGAAACTCAAATAGTCGCAAAACGGCGAAATTTCTCGACCTTATGAGACGGCATTATGAAAATTTCGACGTTGTGTAACAGATCTCTCTTTCGACGCTATGAGACCCCGCCGTAGTTTGTTGTTTGAGTTGTGTGCTAGGGTGATAATGATTGGATTGCTACTAAAAACGAAGACCACAGGAAAGAACGTACTATGTCCACAGAAGAGTGTTTTAAAAGTATATAATCCTGCACTTCAAGTAAAAATTTTCTTGTAATAGACGGACTATGCATAATAGTTTGTTTAAAAGGCCCTTCAAAGAGCAAACAGTTTTATCTCAATTTGACGACAAATGAACAAAGCACGTTCTTTCCCTGTAGTCTTCAAATTGATAAACTTAGGGATGCCTGTTGATTTGAATAAGTAACTTAATAGAGATTTTATGTCTGATGTCAAACTATAGAGTTTACATTGAGTATAATGTATTATTAATAGTTTACAATATAAATCACAATATGTCAACGGAAAATTATACTGTTCGTGTATAAAATATTGCATTTCTATAAAACAGCATGAATCAAAGAAAACATGACGAAACACTAGGCGAAAACAGAAGTTAAAAATTAAGACGAGTAAAACAAATTCCATATAAATCAATGGAAAGGTCATACCAAGATGGCGGGGTGATCTACAGTGTTAAGTCATTCAGTTGTTGGAACCATGGACGTAAGAATATAATAGGACTAGTAACAAGCCAAAATTTATGGGCCGGAAGTGCGCCTTGCCGTCATGTTGAATTGACCAAAACATTGCAACTAGCCATAAGAAGTAATGTTAATTGAGCCACTTTTAATTACAAACTTTAAATGTATGTGAAATAATTTAAGGTATGTGAAGGTTGCCTCTGATGAAACCGACCAAGAGGTACGTGTGAGGATAAACAGGTAAGCAATATTTAAGTTTTTTCTTCAACAATAATAGTGAAATAATATCAGGTTTCAAGATTTGAATGATCACTGCTCTTGAGAAGGAAGTGTATTGCAATAACAATTATTTTATAGTAATTAGTAGTTAAGGACAAATTTAGATAATTAAAATGTATTTGCACATTCACAATATCGTCTGCTTCCTTTCCAGGAAGTATGCGCGATCCGCCATGTTGAAATGACAAACTACATTCTCAGCCGTTCCATTTTTATAACATTGAGTGAATTGCTTAGTTACTAGTCCTACATCCATGGTTGGAACTCCAGATTTCGATATTTTGTGTAATCGAACGTCAGACATACTGGTACAAATATTGTGGGTATTGATGAAGAATTACGTAAATGTTTATCTTTTTAGGATTATGTACGGTAATAGATGAAATAAATCAGTATTTGCTGATAGATGATTATTTATGGAAGAGACATAAAAGTGATTCCGCCAGACTCTATGTGGGGGTGCTCGAGAGCACCCTTACAACTTTAAAATTTCTAGGGTCAAAATCGATAGAAACCATGCAAAACTCCACTTACACCCTCCCAATTTTGACTTTAGACCCCCGCCCCAAACTGACAATTCTGTCGGAATTCGTCAGACATGTTCATGAATAATGATGGATACTATTATCGAGTCTTTAAAAAGTAATTATATTGGTATTTATGATGTTAAATGTGTTGTTGAAGAGCGAATGATTATACTTTTATATATATAATGGGAATGGAACGCTGCTTTGAAGTCTATAGGGTTTGTTAATATTTGATGTGATATCTATGGTATTTAAGATGTGGTATTTAAGAAAGAAAAATACCTCAAATGAATGTTGGAAACGTTTACTTGAGTGTTTAAGGACTAATCTATTAACTTCAATATACTGGCTTCAATACAGAAGTATAATAAAAAGTTTACCTCTACTTATAACGTTTTAGAAACGTTATCGAGGTCATTGAACTTATCCTAACCTGACTTTAATAAACCCATCTTCGCTCACTCGACAGTAATCTCCGTAAACCATACATAAAATGTTGAAGCAAAAGGAAGCATTTAATAATAAGTAATAACAAAAACAATGTGGGTGCATGCAAGAACCTGATGAGTAGCATTTATCTCGTTTCCAGAAACAGAAAGTTTAAAGATCGGAGATAGCATCCCTTAAGGCAGATTGTACAGAAACGTCAAATGTTGGACAACCAAATATTGTTTCTGGACAAACATTTTTTTTTTTAGAGAACATAGCTGGGCACCTGTATAGTATTTTGGGAGAGTATTTTTTTTTTAAATGTCACTTATCTAGTTCTTGCATGCACTCACAGAATTATTATGAAATAGAAAGATATAGAATGTGACCTGAGTGGGAATAGATCCAAGGCCCCCAGACAGCGCCATCCGACGCTCTAGCGCCTACGCTAGCGAGGCATATGGGAGCAAACACTTTCGAAAGTAATTTTATCCTCATCACGTAGTTCATAACATGACTCATAGATGGCAATGCGGCGGAATAATAAAATAGTTGCTCTACATCATGCATAGTTCATCCCTTCAGATATATGTTAAATTTCTTTTTGCCTAACCGGTAGATGTCTCTGAGCTTAATGTTTTATTTTCTTCAAGACCCTATTAAACTGACTTTGATTGGTTCAGTATTTCCTTTTAGCCGAAATATGGCACTACGAACCAATCATAAGTTTGAATTTACAAGAATTTACAAGACATCTAGCGGTAGAAATGTAGTTTCTTGGAATTTAGAAAGATATCCGCAAACATTTATAAACGCAGTTTTGTTCAGTCTATGGATATCTCTAATAATACAAACGAAGTGTTCATGAATTAAATTTTCCATAGAGTTAGGAAGAAAATAGAGAGAACATACATGACATCACATGAAGCCAAATTCCGGTTCATCAGCAGCCATCTTGTGTAGCCCCATTAGAGTTCCTCTATGCCGAGTACTGTGAGGATTGTCTTTTTGAATAAGAAAATGAGTGCACCTCAGAGAGGCAATACTCGGAAAAGAGAGTCTCTAAATATGGGGCAAGTTAATATGGTCGAAATACCTCGTCTCTTGGCTTCATTCCCCTCTCCAACAAAACAGCCTAAGGTTCCCTCTATTTATATTCCTAACTCTATGAAATTTTCTTTTTCATTTACACAACTCAAGGTGAAAGAAATAAAGAAGTTTAAAGTTGTTCACTACTGTTACATGAAACATATAATGAAATAATGTGTCCGTGTTATTTACAAGAAAATTGGAATGAAGCTTGACTAGTTCTTACAAGTCAACCTATCCATGATTTATGCTGCCTTTTCGACCAAACTTGGTAGAGGTAGTATACATCAGGAAACCACCAGAAAGCATGATTTAAAGTGTTCACTTTCATAAGGACGGGCGCAGTGCCCAAAAGTTCTGTTCATAAGTTCTTATAGTGTGATCGAATTCGGAAAACACATGTTTACTTGTAAAATGTTTGAAATAATGGAAAACAAATACACATGAACGGATACCGGGTCAATGCGCTATCTTTAAGAGGGTACGTTTGTCATGGTCGCCATCTTGAAGTCGGATTTCGTGAATCGTGCTTGATTATTTTGTTTATGGGATATGTAACATATCAATCTGGACTAGAATTTTACCAGAAATTCATTGATGAAGTCAGTTTTGCCATATACGTATTTTTGAGAGAGATAACGAGATGTGACATTAGTATGCGTAGTTGATTGAAAAGTCTGGAAATACCATGTTCCTGAAACAGTGCAAGGAATGAAAGCCTAATTGCACACCTAATGAACTGTGGGTAAGTACTTGCCAATACTTCTTGCACTGTTTCAAGCAGAACAATGTATTTGTCTTCACTCTTGCAAGAAATATAAACATTATTTACACCATATATGCACAGTACGCATAGTACATAACTCAAGATTTAAGACTGTTGGAAGTAAGCTTACTGAACTTCTAGTTTCCTTGTATGTCTTTGGTGACATAAGTGTCTCCTGGCATATGTGAGGAGAAGCTGGACGCCTAAATAATAAATATGGCGACTTGTGCATGAAACGGCAAAGTAGTTCTTGTGAAGTGCTGTCTGTATGCATGTCAACTGTGCTTGTTGTATATATCTCAAGTTCCCTAATCCCTTTGGTCTTGACTGACAGTGACAGTGACCAAGAAAATAAGGTCCATATTAGTCTAGACTGACAGTGGATGATCGACGTTAAATGAATCGAATGAACCCGCCTCGATCATCCCTTTCGTTCCCTTTTAACTTAGTTTCTCTCTTCTTGCCTTCGCTGAGGCTATGGACTCTATCTTAAATGACATTGGACTGATCGATTCTATTTTAAGAATCTAATGATTATATGAAGGTTGGGAGCGGAGGGGGATAGTTGATCTGGATCGTCCACTTCCAGTCTATTCCAATATGGAGTAGTGCTCTTACGTTTGTTGTGGTTGTGCGGTCCTTTTTTACTTACATCTTTATTCTTGGAAACAACGTAAATATTATTATAGGATGTACTCCCCATGAGCAAAATGTTGGTGACCCAATGCCGCGCTTTTGGCGGCAAAATCCGCGCTAACATCGGCATTTTTTTATTTACATGCTTCATTAAACTTCGTCCATTACCTTCATGTCGAAATATTAATTAGTTTGTAAAATTTCCAACAGTCTGCACTGGGATTTAAACCTGGAACCTTCCTATTTGTTTGCTAACCGTTACTTTAACCACTACACCATAGGGGAATCTTCCGAATAGCTCATATTTTACTATTTATTTTATGTCGTGAAGACTGTTTCTGAAGTAAAGGCTTGAAATCGATACTGGGATAGCTGATTGGAGCTTGTGTTAGACCTATGAAGGCTGTTTTGTTCTTTTTTTCTCGCATGCGTCCCGTGAGATAATTGACTACATTGTTGATAGATGGCATTACTTTCGGAGTCAGGGTCTGCGTTCATAAATGAGCACGGTATAGCTGTCGGGTAACCTGCTGCACGACGCCGTCCAGTTGGCATCCTCTTCTGAGCCAACGATGGTACATTTACGATATCCCGCCACGTCGACAGCTACTGTAAATCCATACATTGGACCGACTTGGTGGATGCCACCATTCAGCCATCTCTTTGACGGAATCCGCCACAAATCTAGACGTCGGCCTACCAGTATGTATCAGTATTTTGCTCATGGAATGTATGCACAGTCGGATATGTAAATAATCCCAGAAACAGCCGCACAACTACAAGAAGCGTAAAAAATTGATTCAGCGCTGAAAGTTTTGTCCATTTTGGATCAAACGGAAAATCGATAATCAAATTTAAATGGTTGCTCTGGCCTCTATGTTTTAATACTAACACTGATATTTAATACTAACACTTATACACAGATTTTCTTTCCTCAGAGCTATTGGTTGTTCCTAAAAGTTTTTCGCCTACTGAATTCGAAAATATGTAATTTGTTTTCTGTACCAGGCTTTAATTTTGAGAAAAAGGGGCACTGATTATTAGAAAAATAGGGCAATTTCAGAAATATTGGAGTACTTCCCTACCTGTAGTTCATACCACTGGAGTAGAGATACACTTCTGTGGTGTCAGGGGAGATGCTACAACTCGCCAGTGTGTCATTCCACACCAGGGAGTAAGCTACACCCCCCAACACCCCCCTAACACCCTCCCTAGACTTCGACAACACCCCCTAAGGAAAATCTCTGGACACCCCCTCTAAGGGGGGTGTTCTTTCGCGACATTTAATAGTGAGAAATTCCTAGAATTTCGATTTACAAATACGGCAGTTACGGTAATACACAATCAAATCTTGGTAGCAGTATTGTATTTACTCCGAAGAAATATCTTCTTTTGGGCTACATTCCTTTCTTGTCGCCTCAGAAAAATCCATCAGCAGTAAAAGAAATGAGGCAGAAAACAATAAACATCTCCGTATGAAAACACCTGTTTTGCGACTGCTCCCTACGGTGTTAGAGTGCAGAGATGATAGACTCACTTCAGATGCACATCAACATTCACTTATTATCTATTCAGTTGTTTTGTGTGCATTGTGGGAAAGGCGAAACGCGCCATAATGAAGAGGAGGGTTATTGAAATAAAAGAACTAAGTTTAGGAGCTCGTACGTATGGATTTATTTTTCTAATTTAAGTGAATCTTTCTTTGTTTCATAACTAAATAAATTGAAATAAAAGTAAGTAACAATGTTTACAAACTTGATGCGCCGACCTTTCCAATACCTAACTCTGTGCTCTTCAGGGTTTGATTTCATCATACTCTCATTCCTTCAAGAGAAAATAGGTCGAATTCATCCATGTCAACGGTAACGAGCATTTTGTGAAACGAAAGCGATATGAAATGAAACCCCGAGCGGCCGTAGCTCAATGCTATGGCATTGCATTCGTTTTCCGGAGGTCCAGGGTTCCATTCCTGGAGACGTCCATCCTGACAGAAGTATTCATAAAAGTCTTATTATGCAAATGTCTGGATCATACCTTATTTTAAGGCTATGTCCGTTACCGTCCAATTTCCTTTGCTATTGTTCATGCTTGTTGTTGCTAAGCTCCAATGTAAAATAGTCTCCGAGTTGTATATGGAGATACCAGAAATAAATAAATCTTCGGAAGTGTTAACACTGCTGGACTTGTAGTTTAAGCTCGTGATGTTTAGACATATACTCACATATACAATTACAGACAGACCACAAGTGGCTGTAGACAAAATAATATGTTTCCCCACTTAGACCCCAGTTAAATAAGGTATTATCCAGACACTCACTCATTTCTGCCAGACTTCAGTACTCGAACTCGTTACGTACAGACTAGCACAAACACACATACAGACAGACAACAGTTAAAATAGCTTCTTCTTTTCTCCTGAACGTGCTACGTTGTCGCTAAAGATAAAAAAAGAGATCTCAAATAATTTCCTAAGTCAAGATAGTATGACATTGGCTACATAGTTTTTCCAAGTTTTTTAAAACTCTACTCTCAGATGAAATGTTTAGCACCGCAGCCGTGCGTGCGCTTTCTCTTATTTATATTGGAACTGACAATATTTGAAATTCGAAGAGTATAGATAAGAGAGGTTTCTCGCTGCGGTAGTCAACATTTCATCAGGGAATCGGGATTTCTGAAAATTTTAATATTCTTAAATTTAATATTTTAATATCCACGTGCATGCAGGTGCGGACCGGGTAGCCGTGCGGTCTAAGGCGTAAGGGTAACAACTCGAAGGTCCCGGGTTCGAGTCCCGCTAGAGGTTTGGGTGTTTGTGGATTTCAACTTAGTGTAAAGGGTCGAATCGTGACGGGCCGAAGTCAAAAGTGTTACTAGACTGTCCCAAAGAAAATAAAGTTTTTACGTGAATGAAGGAAATAGTGACATCTACTACTTGGAATCTTTGGCGTGCTGGAACCTATTATAAACCATGGACTATTCTCCCGTTTCTGTTAATTATGATTCGCCACTTTCTTGCAGAGTTTATACGGTTCGGAAATCGAAACGGAGGTGGGGGATGCTGTGGTCCAGTCAGGATTTGTTTCTGGGTTGTCTCCCGGATATCCATATGGTTAACGCTCTCGCCCTTGGTGAGAACGGTTCCGGGTTCGATTCGCAGAATTTTGATACTTATGCAGTATCGTGATAAATATTGCGGAGACACTTTGAATACAAGAAGGAGCAAATTGGGGTCATGGGAGTCAAAGTAGAACTGCGACGAGAGCCGATGCGCTGACTATGTACTACCCAACGAAAAGCCGTTTGAATTTTATTTTATTTTATTTATTACATTTAAGATCTCAGGCTCAGGCCGAGCTAAAAGCCGCCTGGCACACTTTGGCGCTCTACGGAATGTCGTACCATTAGTTTAGGTTTGAGTTAGTAGACATGATTTTAGGTGTTCGAAACGTCAATGTTGCAAATTTCTGCATGATTTGAAAAAAGAAACGAGATCATGAGTAATATTTTCTCGTCGGGAAAGTTTAAATTTTTTTATTGAAACGTCCATCAATGCTTTGGTTTGTAGCGACAGAAAAGCGAAAAATAGATACCAGGAACGTTTCTGCGGAAATATATGTTAGCGACTAACCTGAAAAATAACCTTATTAGTCTAAAGTTGAATTTTGCAGTTTTAATTTGTTTCTGCTTCTCGTTGAGCATTCCGAAAAAAAAAAATATTTTACAATCCGTAAGTCAATTCACCTTAACACTGCTAGGAAGAATTGAATTTGTGGAAGTGGATGCCCTGATTTCAGCATTTGTTTGGAAAGCCTCAATGAAGTCGATCACTTTGGGCATCGATCCGACAACCTTGGAATAAGAAGTGCATACAATTTCCACTAAGTTATTTTACCAACTGTGATATAATCTTGATATACTTTCCAGGGCAGCTTGAGAAAAGTAGAGCTTATTATATTTAAAATGTAATTTTTTTTTTTTTTGGTCTAAAGACATAGTTGAGGCAAATAATCTCTTTCATAGTAATTAAAATTTAATAGCAGATATCTGTCCATATTTTACCAAATTAAAGCTTGCAAAAGCTAGACAAGTGCAAAAAGACAAATAAGAATATCTAAAATTATTTGAAAGACAATAGTTCTGTTGGTAATTCATTCTAATCGATGAAAACGATCCGAAGCGTAAAGATCAAATCTCCTCGTAGTCTAAAATCCGTTTCCTACATAACGACAGAGGAATAAGTGGTTTGATTTTTTTCGCAAGTAAATCAAAATAATAATAATAATAATAATGCTTGTGCAACTATTTATACACAATTAATTAAGTGAGTGTCCTTATGTGGTTATGCACAATTCTCATTTTGAAAAGTATGACAAAGAGAAACGCGCGCGCGCGCACATATGCACACACACACGCGCGCATGTATGCATACATGGTAAGATATGAATGACTGTATAATATAGTGTATAAGTGAATATGAATTACACCCCCCCAATAACTTTAGACACCCCCCTTCGACTACATTCCTGGCGTACTCCCTGTGAATCCACACCGGAATTGAAGCAGAAATGACTCGTTTAAAATGAATCATAAAAGATACACTTTTTGTACACTTCGCACTCAATCTTAGCGTAAGAATATCCTGTTCCTATGTCGGGACCTTTCAGCTGAAATGGGCAGGTAATTTTTTGTGTATGGCCTTTCTATATGACCTTGATTCTCCTAGCGAATTTTCAAGGAAGCTTTCTTTATGATCTTATTGACGGGTCTCTTGTAAGGTTGATAAAGACAAAACGTGGGCCCCGCAGATGTGCTGACAATATTAGAGATTGGTTGAGGGGCACACTTACCTCAATGCCATTCTCTCTACACACGATTTGGCGTTAACCACATGCCCATACAAGTCACTGCTATATTTATGTAACATTATTAGTACATTTCTTCCACTTGTATGTCACATTATTGGTTTGCCCATTTCTCAAAACCTAAGCCTGATAGAAAGAAACGAATTTCACTGCAGTGATCACTATGATACTTACAAGAAATTCCTCAGGAAAGAACTAAAAGTTGAAAATTTGTCGGTCAGTGTAATCGATCACACCAGTATCGTTACGTATACCTCACTGGTGGAGGCGCTAGCGTCGGAAATCGTGGAATTAACTGTGTAGATCACCCCCGCCATCTTGGTACGCACTTTCCATTGATTTACATGGGAATTGTTTTACTCGTCTTATATCTTTCAGGAGTATACGTTTAACTTCTGTTTTCGTCCAGTTTATCGTCATGTTCTCTTTTACTCATGCTATTTTATAGAAATGCAATGTTTTACACACGAACAGTATAATTTCCCGTTAACATGTTGTGATTTATATAGGAAACTATTAATAATACATTATACTTATATATTTGAAAAAACTTCACAAACCAAAACTATACAAGAGTCAAAATAACCACAAAGACAAATTTCGTGAAAGTGGAACTTAAATATTCTACTTCTGAGAGACATAAAGACGAGTAAAACAATTCCCGTGTAAATAAATGGAAAGGTCATACCAAGATGGCGGGGGTGATCTACACTGGTTTTCAAAAGGTTTGCTAAAAATAAACAGTGAAGTAAACATCTCTGTACATCAATATATTCTTGGTACCTTGTTATTTCTCTCCACACACTACACTAATTTCACTGCTTTTGTTTCAATGACACAATCGTCCAAATTCATGGTATCTGTAACCATTATACATACTGAAAACACATATAAACTATTCTGTGGCAGTAACAGTAATGGTTTTCCCTTTAGCATCATCGAATCGGTCCATTGTCTTTAAATCCATAAGCATGCACATGCCCCATGAGAAAATAATGCCAAACACGATGATTACAAACATACCGGTCAATATAGGGACAGTGTAAAAATGGACACAGTCATAAGCATCCCTGAATATACTGCTTGAGTCATTTCTAAATGGTTCTAGTTGCATGTGAACAAAAGTAATATTCACTTCATCGTTGCCAATACTTACTCCGCGATAGCAATGATAAGAAAACCTGCCTGGGGCTTCTATTTTATAACCATTTTCACGTACTGTATAATTGCTTATTGAGCAGCATGATGATTCGTCATCGTCTGCCGATTCACTCAATGTACTCTCTATAACTCTCCAGTAACCTTGTTTTTGATTAAATTTCATTTCCAAATTATAGCTTGAGTTGCTTGCACATGTATCGTTAAGGATATCTAAAGTAAACACTGCTGAAGTCGTATTATCGTCATTTGTGAGGACAATCTGCGCAATATTTGCAGCATATTTATTTGGCTTCCCGTTCAGCTTCGCATCCTCGCTATCGAAACATGCTATGTTAACTTCTTTCGAATAAAACAGAAAATTTGAGCTATTGAAAAAAGTGTTGTTTACTTCGGATGGGGACACGTCACGACGAAATCTATCAGAAACGAAGTACGTGGAAAAACTTCCTGTATATATAGCTAGAACATTCTTCTTCCATTTCAACACTTCATCGTACACTTTCACTATCATAGAATCATGATGACGTAACAAGGTTGACCTGTCTTCCTCACTGCTTACCGTAAAAGGTTTGACGATTAGGCCCGAACTATTTTCCGATTTCAAATCGTGCACCAAATTTGTGATTTCTGATTCTGTAATATCCCACGATTTTTCCTTAAGACCAAGATTATCTAGCAGTTCTATTGGATCAACAACTGCAGGAAGAAATACTGAAGAATCCGTATCTGTAACTAATTTCTGCACTCCTGAAAACTGGTTAATTCCATCTGAACTTACATGACTAAAGTCTTCCACATTCAATATTTCTTCAGCGAAAACAAGAAGAAATGGATCGTCAACTGTTTCTTGATCTAAAACAGTTTCAAATTCGTTTGGTGTCCAGTGTTTCAATGCAGGAACTTCATATCGCCCATTACTGAGTGGAACAGATTTCCAAAAAATAACTGGTACATCACTGCACTGAATAAAGTTGACAGCAAAAATCGACGATAGTAACAGCAAAACAAAATGCATTTTTAACAAAAGTAAATCCACAAACTACATTTCCTGCACAAACTAAAAAGAAATGGTGATATTATTTAGACAAGCCGTTCATTGTTATTATCGAAAAGCAACGTCACATATCTTATCACTTTTGATAACGTCAACTCCACTTTATGTGAAACAATACTCGTAAGATCTTATCAGTCACTGACTGACGACTCGAGATTCATTCCATGTTTTCATTATAAGAAATGTTAACTAGATATCATAGCATATCTTGGAACGTCATAAGGAAAAAAATCCCAAGATTGTATTCTGTCAAACGGTCTCATGATTTCAACTCAATCTCGTTTCTTTTTCATTCTTTTTTTCTTTTTTTTACCTGGAAACTTTTTTCTTTTTCCTGTCAAATGACATTGAGACAGACACGTATCTAGAAGTTGGTTTTGGGAGGGGTCCACGGGCTTCCGGGGGGAGGGGTCTAAAGTGTGTCTGGGCACGAAATGGATATTTATAATTAAGCCTAAAAAATTATACTAATTCTGCCTAAAACTCTGAACTTGTTGGAGGGGTTCGGACTCACCACCTAAATACATCCCTGTAATGAATTGCACTTAACAATAATGGACAGCTCGATTAGTATATAAACCCTTAAGCAAACAGAAACATTTAACCGTTATCCATCTTCGGTTTCATTCCAAACTGACAAAACTTTAAATTCTAACTCAGTTTTTCTACGGGTGTTCCTTGGTTTATGTGCCAATTCTTCAGTTATGCAAAGCCTAGGCTACAAATGTAATACCACATCCTACAATTGCAATATTGTTTTCAAGAATTAAGTTCGCTTGACAAGGAAGCATTCCTGCTACGATAAATAGTATGATCTTTTTTCACATAGGCTACATTTCGTCAAATTAATTGTGGACTATACCATAGTTTCATTCTCTTTGTGAAATCACTACGATTTATAGTAGCATAAATGCTTCTGTGTAAAGAGGACCTTAGGCACAAATAAAAAAAAACTACTCAGATACAACTAGCGTAATAAACTAATGAAGGAGTCAACTACACGCTAATACCATGCAAAAGTACTTGTTGCTTATATGGGGGGGAGGGAGTAGGGGAGGGACAAAGTTGGCCAATTTTTTGTCTCAGTTTTTTTATGCAAATTACTTTTATTTTCTGGACGGTTCCGTATAAGACAATCGGGAAGGCCGTAAGCCATAGTGCTGTTACCGCAGTAGGGACACAACGCAAATCTACCCCATGATTTAATTACGCATTAATTGAACACTTGATTATTGTCTGAATTCTATAGACGACACGCAAATGTACTCCGTGGATTGTCAGGTGGCTATTTGAGACACCCCTTCTTGAATGAATCTACGAATCAAGTTGTAACAAGAGTTTCTTGAACGAAAAAATATAGACGACCCACAAATTCACTCCATGATTTAATTACGTATTAATTAAACACGAGCTTGTAGAATGAGACTTTGGCTGTAACCAGACAAACGTACTCCCCCTGAAGGCGTAGAGAAAGAAAAAATATAGAAAAAAAAATAATGAGCTTTGGAAAGAAAGGGGAAAATAG
>JAGDQP010032741.1:0-21097 GCA_022664845.1 Lepisma saccharinum | reverse complement strand
CCAAGATTTACTTTTTACTGGAAAAGTATAATTGATAAGAGAGTTTGGAAACGGAACTACTTGCATGTATTTTTCAAATGGACTCTAATTTTTTAAAATAATAATATGGTATGGTTCAAGATCACTCTAAAAATGCAATGTCTTTCCACCATAAATATTCATCCGAAAACTGTGATGCTGTAGTCAAGCCAAACCCACTTATTTAAAATGTATTATTATTATTATAGTCTAAATAAAACTTGTTAGTATTTTTTTCTGAGTTCAATATTGTGTACCATTTTCAAGTAATTTTGATACTATAAAGTTTTTTGAGAGGTTGTCTTGAGGATCTAAAATCTTAAATCACATCGTTAATCATTTCTAGTACATGCCATTTCTGGAATTGAATAATTGTTTTCAGTTAACTTGAATCTGAAATTATTTGTAATCAGTTACTAAAGCTTATATTAAAAGTATGCGTCTGAAATATTTCCCTGTGGCAAGTCTTGATTAGCGTAAAAATGCACGTAGGTATTAATTTGTTTCTAAATATACAGTTCATTATCATATTTCATGTAAACTTGTATCAAAATATAACTTTTCATATGAATTCCAACTTTACTCAATTTTGCAACATAATAATGTTTTTCTTGTGATGCCTCATTTTTAATATAATACTTTTTTCTTGTGTTGTTTCAAAACAGAATAAAGAGAGGACAATTTGGTTATATCTGTTTTCAGAAGTAGAGCAGAAAGTTGTTTTTTGTTTTGTTTAACTTTCTTTGGCTTGCAATTTAACTTAGGTAGATATGTAATTCTTGCCAACCAATTTCGAAAATTTAAGACTTAAAAGTATTCCAATATTGTTGACTGTATCTACACCAAACTTGTCATTTAGGTAGACTACTAGAACAGATACAATCTGCACTGCAGTTAAGTATTGGCAAACAATTTTAAGAACGATACCAGCTGTGAGTGATGCCAACATATTTTATTGATCATGCACCAATGGACGGATATATCAGCAAGTTGTTAATACTTTCCTTACAGGTTTTCTAGGGTTGTATTCAGTTTCAGGATACAAATATCGAGTGTTAACTTAAGTAAGACCTTTGCTGCTACCTTCCCACTTCGTACCCCGAAATAGTGCTCACCGAGGGTTATCATCAGGAATGTGACGAACTTAGCTCCTAGCATCCTGAAGGGCTCATACAATCTGAAGTATATAAATTAGTTATTTGACACTTAGCAGTACATAAAATCACACCAATATATTTAAAGAGAATAGATAGTAGCACATGTTTTCACCAACATGGAAGGAAAACTGCGAATGAGAATTAATCTACAAGAATCATTTTCCGTAAAAATAAAATATGTTTACCGACGAAATTTGTTAATGATGAAAACTGGTGGATTGACACACGTGAAAGTAACATACGTGGAAACACAAAGACGTGAAAGTGAGAGGCCGTAGCTCAGTTAGTAGAGCATTGGCTCAACAATCAGAAGATCCTGGAAATGATCCCAGTGGCCTCCTACCGTGACTTAGGTTTCTCAAGGGTTTTCTTCGGTCACACAACGCAATTCTGATATCTCCCAAAATGAATTTCGTTGCCTCCCGATGAAACTAGTAACCTAACCTACCTGTACCTAACCAGAAATATACACGCGTCGTACGTGTATCAAGAGACACAAAGTACTAATCTAGTTATTAAAGCTAACAGGCACAACATTTGCATTTAAATATGAATCAGTATTCAGGTCCGCAAAACACACGGGTCGCAAAACGCACGCCACCAAATAGTTAATTTGAATTTGCATAACCTAACCAAATCATTGTTAGTATAATATCTTCGTTATTGTAACATTATTTCAATGAACCGGTCGTTAAACTCTAAACGATCGAATCCGGAATTCTGCCAGAATTTTCAGTTTAGGGGTATATAGCCGAAGTAAGGGGGTGTAAGTAGAGTTTTGCAGGGTTTATATCGATTTCTAAACGTAAAAGTCTTTTAGTTGGTGCGTGTGCTCTTCGATTTATAGGAGGACACCCTCATTAACGAATGTCTGGAATAATCCCTGGATCCCATACAGAAAAAGAACGCCCGACTAAAGGTATATCTAATGCTAAGAAGTGGTTTTATTAACGCGATGTCGAATCTGTCTTTCTATTTATACTCTTGTCCATTCAGTTGAACACAGGACTATTCTACAAGAGGCTGGGGTCAGACACGCCCCTTTTTGCCTCTCTGAAGCTGAGGGTAGTTTGTGACGTTACGCGGCGACTGGTCTGCCGATGGAATTGCACACGTGCTGTTGGTTCTGGTATAAAGAACATGCTTGGTAACACGTGACATTTGTTGTTTCAATGCGTTTATGTGTCGAGTGTATTGACGAGTTAAATATTCTGAAGAAATAAACATACAATTGCGCTTACTTAAATAAAAGCTTTTTAGGTAGATTTGCAATGTTATCGGTACGGTACATCGCAAGAAACAGCGTAACAAAACACCTAAAATTCAGACGGTAATTCTGTGCACACTTTGAATTTGGAAAAGTGTATGAAAATAATTAAGTAGCGCTGAATGTTTTAATAATAATAATAATAAATTACACATAGCTTATTTCGTGAACAATATTTCAAAAAGCAAACGACGGCAAGAGGATTTCATCATTTCCTCCTTGACTTGGAAGTAGTTACGAAAATAGGTTTGAAAAACAAGTCTAGCTTGTAGTAAAAGGCTTGTTCGATTCGAGTGTATGTCAAACTTCGTAGTCACATCAGTGCACGAGGAACAGGCAGATAATGCTTTAAATATACATGTTCTTTTTTTGTGTTTGAAAGGGTCGTTTTGTGTTTCTCGTTTGGAGAAAACGCCAACAAATTATCTTCTAGACGTAGATATCTTTTAAATACTGGTATTTAATTCGCGTACATATCATAACTTCGTAAGCAGAAGTTTTGGGATGAACAAAGACTTTCTATTTCAGATATCAAGGCGTTAGAGAGAATCAAGTGAAAGGTTAGTTATCTAGTACACTCAAGCACAGTAGGAGGTGATAAAATGTAAAAATTGTAACTACGGTAACAAAATAAGTAAAAGATAAAAAAAAAGTAAAGCTGTCCCCTGTGTGATACGCGATCCCCCATGAACGGTATATGGGGGAATGTGGTGGTAACGCTCCACATAATATTCTCAACCTACGGTACGAACTGAGGTGGGCTAGCTTTTCAAATTTTAGAAAGTTTCTATTAGAAAAATATCTCTCACCCGGAATAAAACAATTGAACTGATGTATCCTAAATAAACATTGATTCAAAGATTCTGCAAGGATTTTTCATTTTGAGCGGGAGACTACAATTAGAGGGGTAGAGGTAACGTTTTGCAGGGTTTCTATAGATTTTTAATTAAAAAAAAAAGTATAAAGTGCTCTAGAATTTGGAGGAGTGACACATTCTATCCGTCAGAATCACTCCATCGTTTGATATGTATTTATCATTACTTAAAAAAACTGCAAAAGTAAAAGAGTAAAGCTATTGAATATTTAAATAAGCATTTACCATTAAATTATAACAAGAATACATTTAATTATATTTTTGAACAACGTATCCATGTGTTCGACAATTTCACATTTAGGAGAGGACCCTTAGAAATTCGAAAACAAATCTGACACTATGTATAGCACTAGCAAATACAATGTCTCCTGATTTCGCTGTATAATAATACTATTATAAAATATTTTGGATCCTTACATTGAAAAAGAAAAGTTATAGATTTTTCAGTTTTCTGACAGATCAACGTTTTCGACTGTCTGGTTTTGCTATCAATCCTTCAATTTCTTTGAACATTTTAAAATAGTGATGACGGGTGTTTAATAAACGGAAGGGTGATTAAACCGGAAAAGAGTGAATATATTCCACAAAATATTCATTTTATCCCATTTCTTCTTGGTTGCCTTGTTACGTTCTTGAAATTTATACCATTGTTTTCTTAAACTTCCGTCAATAACAAGGTCTTATTCGCTGTTCTATTAGAATAATATACAGGCACTGCGCGAACTGATAAATACCACGGACTGTGTTGATAGACAACGAATTTTTAAAGTTTCATTGGCTATTGATTGTCGTAAATTTACTTTTTCATCCCATTTCACTACTTTTTGTGAAGTTTATATCAATGTTTTCTTTCGTTTGTGATAATGACAAGGACTCGCTCATTTCTCTACTAATATAACAATATGTATACGATGAATCAAGCATGAAAACCCAGAAATATAAAAATACATGATTTTTAAATTCTTGTCTTTAGTTCACAATCGTTCGTGCTGTCTTCAAGTCATGCAGCGTTCATTTAACTCATTTCTCGACGTCATAAAATGATGAAATTTTTCACAACGACGTAAGTCGGGTGACAATACAATATTCCATTGAAACTTTCATATATTTCTACATTTTAAAAGCATATTTTAATATTTCATTTAATATGGACTTCTTTATCCTAATATAAATACTAGTCTGCAACGATCTGTCGTTTGACTGGTTGCAGAACACTTTAGGATTAGAATCACAAAATATTAGCTTGAGAAAATGTACTCGAACACCGTAATAACTCGAAAAATATAATAGAAAACATTTTAAAGACATACTTTTCTTAAACAATTCGTACTAAAAAGTGAGAAATAATTATGTTTATGCATGACTTAAAAGAAAAGCAAGAGCCGCGCCAATTCAAGATCTTATAAAGTGACTATATGAGAGCGCCCCCTGCTTTCTTTTTTAGTCATGCATAAACACAATTATTTATCACTTTTTATGCATAAACTAAATTATTTATAAGTTTTTAGTGCGAATTGTTTCAGAAAAGTACGCCTTTAAAAAGTGTTGTTTTTTAAAATTCTTTTTCACTCACATCGCTTTGAGTAACAAGAAAATCTGAGATAACTACTGAACGGTTAATTCTGAAGGAATTTTGAAAGAAGTGAAAATTTCATTACAAGCAAAAATTTCCTTTTACACTCCAATTTGCCCTTATATACATGTGGTTAGACTACTGAATTTATATACTCTTGTTCTATGGTCTACCGTGCTTCGAACTGCAGCTCGTTCGTGATTCTATGGCAATTAGATACAGAGCTACAACCATTTAAACCAAATCCTACGTGATCCTAAAACAATCATTCCGCTCATCGCTCAAGACTGCTACGCCACTGTAGTCTACTGTGCCACTGTAGATTTCCGACGGAAACTTTCCGTTGTCGCCATATGACGTCACGTGTGAGCCAGAGATCACGTGACATAGTACGACCCCAGCCTTGTGTGGAGTAGTCTTGAGTTGAACATTGCTTAGTATGATGAAAATCAAGTATGTGGGTGTTTAAAGCACAACTATACGCATAACTCATTGACCTGAAGCGCCCAGTTTCTTGTACTTCTTTAACACAGAAGAACTGTAACATGTGTTGCGAAGGTTTTTAGAAGTAAAATGTGTGGTGCACAGGTTCCGTCTTCCGTTCTCTTTCTTTCCATGACTTCGTTAATTCCTTTTTTCTCTTTCTCTCTAACTCATTCCTTCTCCTACACACACTCTCTGTCATTATGTGTGTGTGTGTGTGTTTATTCTATTTCTGCAGATTATTATAAACATTAGTTCATTCGTGTCGTGAGGAAAATAGCCTGGTAACACCTCAGTAAGGATAAATGAAACCTTTCAATTGCTAAGCCAACGCTATAGCAACTGAGCTACGGCCATTCGATCCATCTTGGTCTCCATGTCAATCCAACAACACGGCATTAAAAAGCAATGTGCCGATTAACAGAGCGACAGGTTTATATATTATACTCGTGGGACTTGACTAGTGCGTGTGAATCAGTGTAGACGTGCAAAAGTGAGCTCCCAGAAAATTTCAAAAACTTCTGGGAGAAACGCGGAATTTCAAACTAGTAAGTAAGTAGCAATCATTTCTCCATTTACTAAGAACCTTATAATTGAGAACTGTGTTATTAACAATTGTACATTCCCATGTATTTCTTATGGAGATTGAAGTGGTAGTGTAAACGTGTATAGAAATCTTACACATCATCCGGGTCGTTGTGTTGGAGTTTCCGGTGACCTTGAACACTACCGTGATCTGTTTTTGTTGCTATGCAGGGAAAGCAGAGCGCAGTGGCATAAAGTTGGGTCTTTAGTTGCTTAGCAGCCATTGCCGGAGGGAACAATAGGAACGGGTTGTGCGAGCACATGACCTTAGTGGTATTGGAGCAGTCAATGGAACCATCTATGAGTAATTATAGTGTATACTAAGGCAAAGGGACCAGTATATAACCCTGTTTTTGGGCAAACGGTACCAGATAGGCCCTTTCTGACAACGCCAATCGATCGTGCGGTGTCGAAAACCTAATTAGACAAAATTTTGGAGTGATCCGACGGAAAAGAGAGGCGATATAAGGGCCGAAGTGGTCCACGGATACCGGAAGATCATAGCCTGGTAGGAGGTTACCTCCTAACACTGGAAGACTGATACATCTTTCGCGCTAAATTGAACAGTTAATTAAATGCTCCATACCTTAAACAATTAAAAAAAAACGTTTAACGACTTAATAGCTGCTTAAGTGGTTCATACAAAAGCAATTAGTAAATAGCTTTATAAACGATCGGAGAAATTTTAATTCCTTAGTGTATATAGACTATAATGAGTGGCTAAAGAGGCCTGTATTTCCGGGACCGTTTGGCCCAAGGTCGTGAAACATTAGGTAAGCACTGACCTTGCCTATAGGGGGTGTTGACCCCCTGCCCCCACCCCAATTTTTTGGAGACAAAAAGAGAAAGAAAATTAATAAAAAATAAAATAAAAAGAATAAAAAATAAAATTAAAAAAATATTAAAAAAGTATCACCAAAAAACTTGCTTTCTCTACCATCTTTAAGCAATGGTGATGACCCCAGGACCTTTTTCTCCCACTTTTTTTACGTTCATCCACTCCCAACCATTTCCTAACAAGGGAAGCTTACGAACCAGGTTTCGGGGATTTTTGCCGGACTGGTTCCAAAAGAGAGGGGGCAGGGTAGGAATCAAAATGTGAGATTATTTTTTTCGGAGCAGGAGTGTGAGAGGCAGGAGAACGGGTTAAGGGTGAACTGGTGCTTCGGTTCAGTAAAACTGTACCCGTTTTCTTCTGCCAGTTTCTCATAAACGGAAGCAGAGAATGAAGTGTAATTTACCATGATTATAGGTAATGCTGTTCTACACAAGAAGCGACTAGTGTGAAGCACCGTCAGTGTTGCCAGCTGTAGACATTCGCAGTATTCCCTGAATTTTGAAAGCCCGAAAGTATCGGTGAAGGCAGGGACTATAACGATGAAGTCAACGTCATTTACTGACAAAGTATAGTTTATTCTACTGCTGTGTACTACTTCGCCAATACTATTGTAATAAACACAAAAAGAAAGCAAAATAACACAAAACAGCAATGATGCGAATTACAAATGAAATCAAGATATTAGTTGAAAATATATGATAATTGGTCATGAAATGCTGTTTAGTCCATTGTTATAGCCACTCGCTCTCCTCTCTTCTCTCTTTCCGTTTTCAGTGGACATGTACGCTAAAGCGAAGTTCTTTCCTACTTTCTTGCTTTCACCTTTGCTTTTCTGTCTATAAAAATATTTATGGGATGAAATATTACAATTCTTGTGGAGTGCTGATAAACCTGTTTTTCATTTCTATAGGGAGTCTAATGTTTTCTTTTATTTGTTCGTTTCAGGATGAATCCGAAGGTGGTCATTCGCCTGCTAGTTCAGAAATTTGTCACATCTGATGACACACCATCCATTGCAGATCGGGAAATGTTCGACCAGATATGTGCCGAGTTATTGGATGAACGAGTGATCGTTGAGCGATATGAATCTCTGACATATGAGGACGCTTCAGACCTGGATGTTGATTCAACTGATCGTTAATATGGTGATGAGAATATCGACGTGACATCGCAAGCCATATGAACGCAACATGTGCCTGAAGTGTCGGATGAAGAAGAGCACCGTCTTCTCAAGGCAGTAGCTCATCGTATGTTCCGTCACCGGAAAGAAAGAAGAAAGGAGTCAACGAACTGTCAAAAGAATACAATGAACGGGCATTCCAGTACTGGACAAGCACAGTTGGAGGAAAGAGAAGATCTCTGGCATCTGTTCGATCCAAGTTTTCAAAGATCAAATCGATTGGCGTGCTGCAGAACTATGAATGATCGCGAGAAAAGATGAGGTCGCGCGTGAACATGAGTACTATAAACACCAGAGTGTTTGAGCACTTCAAAGAAATGTTTGCACGCAATGCCATAATCCACGACAGAACAATCAGACAGTGGGCATTGCAAATCAAACGCCAGGTTGATCCAGATGATAGACTGAATTTCAAGGCATCAGATTCATGGATTTACAAGTTTAAGAAAAGGAACAGGATCGTCTCGCGATCAATTACTCATAAAGTGTCAAAGACCTGCGCCTCAAAAGAGGAGGATATACAGTGGAAATCAGATGAATTCGTCAGAAAAATGAAATCCTTGTTCATCGAACGACATTTGGTTCATAAACAGATCCTGAACACAGATCAAAGTCGTTTCGAGAGAAAAATACATTCAGGACGAACACTTCGACCAATGGGCATTAAACGAGTATATGCAACTGTAGGGACTACGTCGGCAACGACGCACTCATACATGATAATGCCTGTAATCTCAATGGACGGAGATCTACATTCGCCGATGTACATGCTTTGTGCAGAATCCATCCGGAAATTTCCTCAAAACAAACCAGCTGATCCATCAAATATTATGTCTTATGCTTCTGGCTCTGCTAACATGAGAAAAGATCAGAAGATAATGCTAACCAATGTATTCTGGTCAAGTGTGTCTACTTTATACGAAGAGCCCATGCTTCTACTTCTTGATTAGTGGTCAGCCAATACGGATGAAGTGTTAAACAAATCAACAATTCCAGAAAGCATTAGTGAAATTGAATGGCATTTGATTCCACCAGGATGCACAGGACTCATTAAGCCACTGGATATCTATTTCTTCCGCCCGTATAAAGCATTTGTTAAGTTCGTGACTGATGCCATTATCGCGACCGAAGAGTTCAACATCTTTCAACATCTGGCATCGGGACAACTTCATTCGTCTCCAATCCTTCACTCATTATCAGTTTTCGTCCCCAATGTTTCGAAACATGATCAAATATGCATGGCACAAGTCAGGATATCTGGACGAAGAACCGGAACCATTCAGGACGCCGATGCAGTACTGCTGTGACACTGTTGGCTCTGAAGTTTGTTCATCAGATAAGTTCAGTCCTTTTTCATTCATGAGATGTGCTCATTGTAACAATACGTTTTGTCTGAATCATCTTCTCATTGACAGTCTGCATATAAATTGCACTTAACTCGAATTTCCTGATTACTATTTCAGGATTCCTGGTGATTTCGCTTATTACAACTGAAATCAAAATATTATTGGCGAAGTAGTACACAGAACTAGAATAAACTACTTCGTCAGTAAATGACGTTGACTTCATCGTTATAGTCCCTGCCTTCACCGATATTTTCGGGTTTTTAATATTCTGGCAACACTGCGAATGTCTACAGCTGGCAACACTGACGGTGCTTCACACTAGTCGCTTCTAGTGTAGAACAGCATTACCTGTAATCATGGTAAATTACACTTCATTCTCTGCTTTCGTTTATGAGCAACTGGCAAAAGAAAACGGGTACAGTTTTACTGGACCGAAGCACCAGTACACCCTTAGCCCGTTCTCCTGCCTCTCACACTCCTACTGCGAAAAAAATAATTTCACATTTTGATTCCTACCCTGTCCCCTCTCTTTTGGAATCAGTCCGGCGAAAATCCCCGGAACTTGGTTCGTAAGGTTCGCTTGTAAGAGGTCTCTGCTTCTCTGGGTGTAGCGTGCCTGCGCTGGCGGTCTCGGGGATCGCTTTTATCGTACTTTCGAATTACACTTTGCGTTCGTGTGTATTGAACTATTTTGTATAAAGAATAGTGGACTTGTTACCTGGAAATCTGAACGGACGTAATCAAAAGAACGATGTCAGATAAGGGAAACGAAGAGGTGGGATCACCTTTCAACAAATATAATTTGTCTGATGAAATGATAAGGAAGCAAGAGGAAAATAATGAAGCAGAAAGGAAAGGAAGTTGCATAGAGAAAGGCAGCGGAGGAGAAGAGAGTGGAGGAAGAAAAGAAGAAGAAAGGCACTCCAGTCAGTAGAACTCCTCCTGGACTCCAAGAGCTGAACTTAACCCAGGAAAGAGGACGGAAACGAACTAATTCTTCCCCTGCAGCAATGGAACAAGAAGACAAAGGGAGCAAAGATGAAGAGTCAGAAGAAGAATTCATCGAAGATGAACTGGCCGCGAAACGAAAGATTACTAGAGCATTATAGTAAAACCCTAAGTCAGATAGATAGGGAAGATCAAATTGGCAGTGACTAAATACCTGATGAGAACTACCACCTTGGAAGGACGCCTCGTGGAGCAGCAGAATGCCAATGAAAATATGAAAGAGCTCATTAGGAAGGAAAGGAAATATCATTTAGAAGAAAGGGACAAGAAGGGAAGACATGAGGGAACAACGGTAGAAGAAAAGGAAATTGCACTACAGGATAGGGTACAACTACTAGAGGAAGAAACAGACAGATTGAGGAAAACAAATGCAGAATCCATTGAAGAAAGATAACTATGGCCAAGTTACAGGGATTATTAGTATGAAGTGAAAATTAGAACTAAAGATTGAGGGGGCAAATAGCGGACAAGGAAAGAATAGTAATTGAAATTACGGTGGCAAATACAGAACTACAGGTGAAATTGGACCCTGAGCGCAAAATCAGCGAAGATCTGAAAAGGAGAACAGAGGAACTAAATTCAAGAATTGCGGAACTAATTAAGAACGAGCAGGTGTTGCTAAATAAACCGACCGTGCAACAGCCAACGTTTGCAGATGCAGTAAAAAGAATAACCATATCTGAGAGGCAACAATAAATAGAGGAAATTAAGTAAAGGAATAAACCATCATTGTTTATAAAACCTAAGCATGGGGAATCCTTGGCTCAGCTTCGAAGCAACTGGCTTGGCACTGTCAATCCAGAAACAGACAAGATAATAGCTACAATATTCACTGGAAAAAAGACCATGATTTTGCAGGCTGAGACCAGGGAAGATGTCAATAAGATAATCAACAAGAACGGAATCAAGGACAAATTTGTTATTGAGGAGAAGAAGAAAAAGAATCCCCTACTTATAATATATAACGTTCAGTCGAAGCTGAAGAATGATGAAATTGTGCGGAAGATCGTCAATATCAACACTGACGACGAGAGGTTGGTGGAGTCAGCACTGAAGGAGATGAAAGTCAAATTCAGGACTAGACCCAAGGGCAGAAAAACTTGCCACGTCGTGCTGGAAATGACTTCTGAAATAAGGAAACCATTATTGGATAAACCGAGGATATATATAGGGTATGTGGGACATTCAATTAAGGACTATCTGGTGGTAACTCGATGCTATCAATGCTTTGACCTTGGACACATAACGAAGTTTTGTGATGGGTACGAGGTCTGCTCGCACTGCGGAAGTAAAGATAATAAAAAGGAAACTTGTCCCAAGAAGGATAAACCAAGAACACGTATCCCATGCACGATGAGAAAGAAGGAATGCAAAGAAACTGATCCTGAAGAGTGTGAAACATCTAAGAGCCTGCTCGCACGTGCAATTAGTAAAACCGATTATGGATAAACAACCCAACAGCTAAAGCAAATGTGAGAATAACTGGTTGCGGGATACGTTTTGGGTAGACAAAACACTGGAAAAGAATTTTACGGATTGACTTGAAGAACACACTGAAACCAATGAAAATTCACTAACAGTCCCAGAAGGAGAATTAAACATTAAGGAACAAAACCAAATTATTATGCATTTTATAAATCCTGGATTTAAAACCTTCCCTAGGGGCTTTGCAACGCTGGTGGTGGACTCTCATGATAATTTTGACTTTGAAAAATTAGATGTATTGAAGATTAATAAAAGCAATGAAAGAGAAATAAGGATGTACTATACAGTTAACAGATATGGCTGTCGGTTTTTCCATATTCAATCATCGAAGGAGGATTTTTTGCAAGATTTAGAAGGCGTAATAGAATACTTTCAATTAATTGAGCTAAATAAAAAAATTGAAATCAACATGCCAGCGGTAGGAATGGGACTGTGGGGACACGAACCGGAAGAAGTATTGAAGAAATTTAACGAATACGATAAGAATAGCAACAATAAAATTATTTTTAGAATGTATCTAAATGATTGGGATTTGATAGAAAGAATGAAAAACAAGTCTCGAAAGAATTGGAAAATAATGTGGAAACAGCGCTAATCAAATTAGTTATAACTATAACAGATTCAGAACTGATGAAGACAAAGATGAATGTACTTCAACAGGAGATACCAAACAGATGAAATCATCTTCACTTCTGAGAAGAGATCGAAGGGGACTAGTGAACTTTAGGAAGAGGAGGAAGAATCTATTTCAAGCAGGTGAAATAACTGATTATAATAGTAACGAAGCGAAAGCTGATGTAAGCACCCAGACAGTCAAAAAAAGAGAAAATGGAATAATTGGTTTTCCAAACTGATAATGGGGGAAAATTCGAAATGACAGATAAATTAAACATAATAGAAGAAGAAACAAAACCATTGACAATAAAAACGGAAGAATACAAACCTCATGAGGATGAAGTGGATGAGCGGGAACTATGACTGGGGGTGATCCTATGGAGGCAGACCCAAGTGAATTGAGGTAACGGGAGAAAGAATATAAAAAACAAATTGGACATATAAAATAGAGGAAAGAAGATATGCACTAGCCATGCTGGAGGATCCGCAGGTCCTGACGGTCGCTCTCAGGCATATTGTCCGACGAATTCATGTAAACGGTGACAGCATAATGTTTCCTTCACCTGATGCAGTGGATCGGATATCTCTCAAGAGACATAACCTGCCGACGGAGCCTGGAGAACTATTGGACCTAGTGGATGAAATCTTCGAACGAAATCTTAGAACGAAGTTTTCAACCTAAATGAGGTATATAATGACTTTGTGAGGGCACATGGCAGGGTGCTGCTAGATTCCAGGGAATCCTGGCCGCGCTGCTATGTGCACACTAAATATCCAACTTAGCATTCGGCCGGAGTGCTGCTCTGTGCTGCAAATTAATGCACAAGGCTCCAAAATGGTAGGGGTGCAGATACGGAAATTGGCAGAAGAATTAAGGACAGACGTTATTTGTATTCAAGAGCCATATGCTTTTAAAGGAAAGATTATCAATTTACCAACAACATCACAGATTGTTGCTGGCAGTGGAAACCCCAAAGCTGAAATAATAAATTTAAATAGAAACTTTCAATTAGTTGAATAACCCAACTCGCAGATGAGCACTCAGCATGTGCTGAGCTATTAACTAATTTTGGAAAATATGTATTAGTTAGCATGTATTGTCAATACAGATTTGAGATAACACTATTCATAAATAAATTAGAATCAATAATTAACACTTATTAAATCAAAATTTAATAATATGTATGGGTTCAAATGCTAAATCTCCGTTATGGTTCAGCAGTGTAAGGAATGACCGTGATAGAAGACGTGGAGAAGAGTTGGAGAATCTCATCATGGCACACAACATTTTAATATTAAAGAAGGACAGCCCACAACCTTCAGCAACAGAACCGATGCAAGTACTAACATTGATTTGACACAGCCAACACAAAATTTATATAATAAAATAGATAATTGGCCAGTACTTGATGGACGTACAACGAGCGACCATAACTCTATAATTTTCGAAATTAAGTCAGTACATTATGCAGCACAGGGCACAGTTGAAGAAGATGATTCCCTCAGGTACAGCATTCACAAAATGAATTGGGATAAGTTTAAGGACAACTTGTTTTTTCCACAAGTGGAGGATGGAGATGTTTATGAGGTTGCAATAAATTTGGAAGAAGATGTAAAACGAGCAATCGGGGCCGCTTGTCCACCGCAGGGGGAAGCAAAGAAGAACATCAGGACTCCCTTCTGGTGCAGAGCACTTGAAATTAGGAGAATTATCAGAGCAAAGAGGAAAAGTTATCAACTAGCGCGGGAACCGGAGCTTAGAAACAGAAAATTAGAAGAATATAGAACAGCAAAAAACGAATATAAGGAGAAAAAAATAACATGCAAACAAGAATCCTGGAACAAGTTTGTCGAGGAGAACTTAATGCTAGATCCATGGGGTTCTCCATACAAAATTTGTATGGAGAAAACCCTCCCAACAACATTAGCAACTTTAAAAAAATGATGGAACATTTACCGAAACTTAGCAGGACTCGGCAAACTCGCTTATGGAGGAATTGATACCGGCAGATCAATAGGAGGGGAAACGGAAGAACACGAAGAAACTAGAAGAGAAATGAAACTAATTTTTTAGATAAAACGAATACAGAAATGAACAACATTTTGGAAGACTTAACCATACAAAATTTTGACGTAGAGCTATGGACTAGCTATTACATCCCTAAAAAATAAAAAAGCTCCGGGACCCGATGGAATCAAATCGGAAGTCCTTAAGAAGACCAAAGACCTATGGACTCCATACCTGGCAAGGCTCCTCACGGAATGCTTAAGGCAAGGAAGATTTCCCTCTAGATGGAAGATGGTTAACTAAATAATATTTTTGAAGAACCAAGAAAAGCCAAGATGCAATCCTAGATCATATTGTCCCATCTGCCTCCTGAATGTAGTCAGCAAGATCTTCGAGAAAATTAAAATAAATAGACTGCAGGCGGCTCGTGAGGGACTAGCTGAAGATCAAACTCAGTTTGGTTTCAGAAAAGGCAGATTCACAGAAGATGCGTTGAATAAATTATGCAATAGCGTGCTGGGGGCTGGTGGTAAGTATGTCTTGGCTATATACGTATGTTGATATTAAATGAGCTTTCGACAACCTGTGGTGGCCGGCCCTATTTGTCAACCTGCAAAAAATTAAAATACCAAATTATATAATTGGGGTACTCGGGGATTACTGTGCAGGCAGAATGGTTAGCCTGTGTGCCCCGGGTGAAAAAATAAATAGAAAATCAAATAAAGGATTCCACAGGGATCGGTCTGTGGCCCAATTTTTGGGGACATATGTATCGATCCCTGCATCAAGAAGATAAACGAGATGAGAGAGGTAATGTCCATAATTGCGTACGGCGATGATATTGCCATATTGGTTGAAGCGGACTCGCGACGAGAAATAGAAACCAAATCGGAGAAGGTACTCACAACAATATACAACTAGTGTAAAGGTAATAAGTTAGCTGTCTCTACTGAAGAAACGCAACGTATGATTTTTATTGTCTAATAATCAAAATTTAAAACGAGTAAAATCATTTCGATATCTAGGAGTAATCATAGATGAGAAACTAAATTTTATTGAACATGTAGAAAAAATAAAGAACAAAATAGTTAAAATTGGCAATAAAATTGCAACATTAGCAAGAACGAGGTATGGACTACCGTTGAAATATATAAAGTTATATCATGGACAGATTATTAATTCAATAGGCACTTACGGTGCAAGTGTTTGGGCACACAGGCTGACGGAAAATAAAAAGTTGGCTGAAAAATTGGATATTAGGCTACTGAGGACATCAGGCGGTTATCGGACTACACCCAGTATAGTTCTGAATATTATCCTGACAATAATGCCCCTACACCTAGAAGTTATTAAATCAGCATCAATGTATTGGTTTAAGAAAGGAAACTTAATTAGAGTTACAGAAATTTTGGGAACAATGACAAATTGTAGAGCAGACATAGAAGAAATTATAGTAAGGAAATTTCAAAGTCTTTGGGAACAGAGTAGCAAGTCTAGAAGATTGTTTAGAATAATTGATAATGTATTAACTAGACTGTACTGGAAGGAATGGAACCCAAGTGGGGGACTGATACAATTTCTAAGTGGCCACGGGCCTTATAGGGCAAAGTTATTTGAACTTGGCTTGCTGGACTCTTCGGAATGCGAGTGTGGTCAAGAATCAACACCGGAGCACGTAGTTCTTGAGTGCCCCAACAATCAAATAAGCGGTCAAGGAACAGAATTGCAACGGATTATTGACTTAAGAAGAGATTTGCAAGATCATACGATTCGGGATATGATAAACCGACGATTTACGGAATTCCCTGGATCTACTTGCAGCGAAAATTTCACATATGTGTAAAAAAAAGATTTGTAAATACTGATTAGAAGAGGAATTACAACGTAAATTACATAAATCGGAACTGCTCAAGCAACTGTACATACTGTAAAAAATGCGTGATCGTGAAATCGTTATATTCGTTTGTGTCGTGTTCATGCGTCTTGAATCGTTGGCGTGTCCTGTATGCGTGATTGTAAAACAGGCCTGGAATATTTAAAAGGGAAGGGAAAATATGGTTCGTGCGAACTTTGTGGATTTTCCATCAATTCCACGGTCATGGCCATTGCTTTGCTTCGAACGATCGACGTAACAAGTATAAATATGCGAATAAATGAGGAACTTAATAAATAATATTAGAAAACCCCGAGCTGCTGCCGACTGACAGTCAGGACAGCACCAAAGATCTGGATACAGAGAAACAGAAAATAGCGTTCTAACTGAAAGTGTGTGTGAAGAAAATTAGTGAAATAGTGTGTGGAATAGTGTTAAGTGATGTTTGGTGCAACGATATGGAGAGAAGAAGAGGAGGAGCTCCTGGAATCAGCCCCGATCGACAGATCTGGAGGAGAGATCCCGCTGCCCAGGGACCTGAATCAGCTCTACTAATCAACACCATCGACTGAAGATGTATGAAGGAATGTATGAATGTATTGTAATTGTATGTGATGTCCATGTGTCTTATAAATAAAAATTAGTAGACTACCAGGAAATAATCATAATATGTTTTGGAGGGGATGATAGCTATTAGGCTGGGATTTTTAGGGATAGTCAGTAATGTTGGGAATATAGATAGTATCATATAGTAGTATTGGGAATAGATATACATTGAAGGATTTTGTGCAAGTAATAGTAACTCTATAGGTATAGATAGATAAACAAAGTAAGAATGAATAATTAATAAAGAATAAGTAATGAACATAATAATAATAATGGAAATGATTGAGTATGAATGGAAATTTAAATTAAAGAGAAGCTACAAGTAAATAAGTATATTTAAAGAATCTAATTAATTAATTAATGAAATAATAATAACAATAAATATATAAATAAATAAGAAAAGAATAAGCTAAGCTGTAAATTGTAATACTTACTCAAGTCTCTCTAATGTAAACAATCTATATGAGAAAAAAAGAAAAGAAAATTATTTCCCCCCAATCGCGGAAATAGGGCCCAGGATTGTCCGCCGGGAACTGGGCTATTAGAAATATCCCCTATAGCCCTCCCAACAACATTAACTTTGAGTAAACAGGTCCTATCGACTCCGTGCCTCGATGCTGAGCAGGGATCGAGGCGGGGAGACGAAACAGGGGATGGCCTACCCCAACTTTGTGGAAAATCCGTTTTCGATTCGTTGCACCCCTCAGGCACTCGAAACAAAGTTGTGTCAAGAAGACAAAGAGGTAGGGGTGGCTAGGAGGGTCCCAAAATAATAATAAAAAATATTATTCTCGTTGGGTTTGCATCTTATTTATAGTTCTTAGGCACCCATGGATCACTCCAAGATAAGATTTTGTGAAATGCGGTAGGAAGTCGACCAGGTCCTAAATTGAAGGTACCATCCCGGTACATGCCTGGTGTGGCTGAGAAAACACTGGGAAAACCTAAGTCAAGGGAGTCGCCCGCTGGAACTGAACCGAGGACCTCCCAAATACGAAACTAACGCTCTACAAAGTAAGATATGGTGGCCGTTTGGAACAAAACACTCATATCTACGATAACCCACACACAAATATTTTTCTGGAAAGATAAAGTTCTTAATTTATCTCAGATATTCTTTATATTATGCTCAAGGATTCATTCTTTTATCTGTATCTGTTGAATAAATATATATATATAATCCTATTCAGCCGTTTTCTATCCACTGCTTGATGAAGGCCTCCCCCTTTTCTTTCCACTTATCTCGGTCTGCTGTTACCCTCATTAATGTAGCTCCTGGAAAACGCTTGATTTCATCTAGCCATCTTTCATTTGGACGTCGTCTCGGTCGCTTCTTTTCTCTAGGAATTTAATGTAGTACATTTGTCTTCCACCTTCCATCTGTTCGTCTAGCTATGTGACCGGCCCATTTCCACTTCAGCTTCTTCACAGTCTTGATTACATCCTCTACCTTTATTTGTGCGCGAATCCATTTGTCTTCCTGTCCCTCCTGGCTATTCCTAGCATGCATCTCTCCATTGCTCTTTGTGTGACTCTCAATCTTTGAGTCGCTTGGACATTCAATGTCCAAGTTTCAGAGCCGTACATCATTGCAGGTAAGACACATTGATTATAAGCTTTACGCTTCGGACACATTGGTAGTTTGCTTTTGAAAATAAAGTGTAGTCTTTCAAACGAACTCCAAGCCATTTTGCATCTTTTATTTATTTCATCAGTCAACTTGGCATTCGATGTTTTGATCTGGCCTAGGTAAACATACTCATCAACTATGTCTATTGTCTCTCCGCTAATCTTTATTTCCCTTTTTGCAGCATGTTGATTGTATATGACCTTTGTTTTACTTAAATTCATTTTAAGGCCTATTTTCGAACTCTCATTATTCAGTTCTTCCATTCTGGTTTGTAGTTCTTCCGCATTTGGAGTAAACAGGACTATATCATCAGCGAACCGTAGGTGATGAAGATATTCGGCATTGATTTTAATTCCCACTTCTTCCCAGTTTAAATTTTGGAACACTCTCTCCAGGACCGCAGAAAACAGTTTTGGGGAAATTGAATCTCCTTTCCATACCCCTTTCCAAATTTAAATTTTTCACTTTCTTGATGTAGTCTAATGACAGATGTGGCAGTCAAATAAATGTTTCGCAGTAGCTTGATGTACTCGTTTTCTATACCTTGATGTTCAAGTGATTCAAGTACTGCTGACAGATATATATATATATATATATAAAATATTTGAAAATTTCTACAGAGAATTGTACTACTCCGAAGAAGAGGTAGGAAATGAAGACTCAGAAGAAAATGATGTAGAAGTCCCAGATGTAATGAAAGAAGAAGTGGATAAAGTACTTTGAGGGTTGAAGAACGAAAAATCGCCAGGAGAAGATGGACTCACAGCAGAGATGTTTAAATGGGGAGTTGAAAAAATGAGAGAGGAAATTGCTAAACTATTCTCGATGTGCTTGAGGAAGCGCGAAATACCCTCAAGTTGGAATAATGCCTTTTATCATTTTGTTGTACAAGAAAGTTGACAAAGAACGTGTGGAAACCTACAGACCAATTAGTTTACTGTCAGTTTTATACAAAATGTTCACCAAATTTATTTTGAATCATATTGAACGGGACTTGCATTTTAACCAGGGAAGGGAACAAGCCGGATTTAGTAGTGAGTTTAGCACAATGGACCACATACAAAGATTGAATGAAGTTATGGTAGGGACTAATGAATATGAACTTCCACTATGTTTGGGATTCACGGATTTCGAAAAAGCTTTGGATTCGGTCTCCGTGTCAGCAGTACTTAAATCACTTGAACTTCAAGGCATCGAAAATGCGTACATCAAGCTACTGCGAAACATTTACTCGACTGCCACATCTGTCATTAGACTACATCAAGAAAGAGAAAAATTTGAAGTTGTAAAGGGGGTAAGGCAAGGAGATTCAATTTCTCCAAAACTGCTTTCTGCGGTCCTGGAGAGAGTGTTCCAAAATTTAAACTGGGATGAAGTGGGAATTAAAATTAATGGCGAATATCTTCATCACCTACGGTTCGCTGATGATATAGTTCTGTTTACTCCAAATGCGGAAGAACTACAAACCAGAATGGAAGAACTGAATAATGAGAGTTCGAAAATAGGCCTTAAAATGAATTTAGGTAAAACAAAGGTCATATATAATCAACATGCTGCAAAAAGGGAAATAAAGATTAGCGGAGAAACAATAGGTATAGTTGATGAGTCTTTTGAGATTACCTAGGCCAGCTCAAAAGATCGAATGCCAAGTTGACTGATGAAATAAATAGAAGATGCAAAATGGCGTGGAGTTCGTTTGAAAGACTACACTTTGTATTCAAAAGCAAACTACCAATGTGCCTGAAGCGTAAAGTTTATAATCAATGTGTCTTACCTGTAATGATGTACGGCTGTGAAACTTGGACATTGAATGCTCAAACGACTCAAAGATTGAAAGTCACACAAAGAGCAATGGAAAGATGCATGCTAGGAACAGCTAGGAGGGACAGGAAGACGAATGGATTCACGCACAAAGGTAGAGGATGTAATCAAGACTGTGAAGAAGCTGAAGTGGAAATGGGCCGGTCACATAGCTAGACGAACAGATGGAAGGTGGAAGACAAATGTACTACATTGGATTCCTAGAGAAAAGAAGCGACCGAGACGACGTCCGAATGCAAGATGTGTAGATAAAATCAAGCGCTTTCCAGGAGCTACATGGATAAGGATAGCAGCAGATCAAGATATGTGGAAAGAAAAGGGGAGGCCTTCATCAAGCAGTGGATAGAAAACGGCTGAATATGATAATTATATATATATTGATAGATAGATAGATAGATAGATAGATAGAGAGAGAGAGAGAGAGAGAGAGAGAGAGAGAGAGAAATTATATTTACTATAACTTATAACGTGGCACATAACATATTTTGTTTACATTCTTTGTAAATGATAAACGTAAATAACAACATATCAAACATTATGAAACAAATATCGTTCCCCGTTTTTAAGAACTTATAGAAACATGTTTTCTCTTGTCTTTAGTGCATGACGTTAGTATTCTATGGAATATTCGATTCATTGAGAAATATCTAGTAAGCATAGGTTTCAACGTTCATTTTCGTTTCTCCATGTTCGGTAAGGATCTTTTCTAGTGGACAATTTAAATTACACT